>PVIR01009385.1:0-53468 GCA_004026965.1 Petromus typicus | reverse complement strand
TGGAGACAGGGTCTCGCTTTGTGGTTCAGGCTGGCCCTGAGCTCAGCCTCAAACTCACATCACAATCCTCCTGCCTCTGCCTCCTGAGTGCTGGGATTACAGGCGTGAGCCACCACGCCCGGCACTGTGGTATGTGGTACTGGTTGCTGCTGGGTGTGGGTCTCCACACCCAGTATTGTTATATGGTTACCGGGGAATCAACCCGGGTCCTTGCGCTTGTGAGACAGGCGCCGGAACCACTGAGCTAACTCCCCGGCCCCAAAAGTTCTTTTAAGGTAGTCTTCAAGGTAAATAAAATCTTTTTCTGAGAAGTCTAATTTTCATAATAACCAGAAGTTCTTGGGTTCTCACGTCCATACGGTTTCAGCAATTTTGAAGTTAATCACATTTGAGACTACTTCTACCTGTCTTTGGAGTTCGGCCAAGTTGTAAGGTAAGGCGCCCTCAGCCAGGGGGGCTATTCTCTCAATATCTGCCAAAGTCAAGCGCCTTAAGGAAAAAAATTGAGAAAGAAAGAATTATTAAGTCACCAACAAACTCCTCATATTAAGAGCATCATTTCTCAAGAAAAGGCTGTAAGTATTATTTCCTTATTCACACAGATCATTTTTATAAGGATAAAAACAAAAGATTCCAGAGAAATAACTGTGAAATACATAAAATTCTTATTTCCCTTCATCTTAATATTACTAGGAATTGAAACCAGGGCCTCACACATTGTAGGCAACCATCGTACCCCTAAGCTACATCCCCATCTTTAACTTTCTGAGACAGGGACTTACTACACTGCTCAGGCTGGACTTCATTTGGCAATCTTCCTGTCTCAGCTTCCCAGGGAGCTGGCATAATAGGCCTGCCCAAATGCCCATCTAAGTACAAGGCATAAGAGGAATATATGCTGAATGTTTAAATTTTTAAAATTATAATGAAAGACACATTGCCATGAATCCCTTGCAAAACACTCCTCCTCACGTTGGACGCACTTATCCCACCATTCTTGCCACTTTCTGAAGCAGCTGTGGAAGTCTTCCTTCATAAATGCCTTTCCAAGGCATGATCAGGAACACAGTGAGTGCCGCCCCGGAATGCCATCCATCAGAAAGGCAGGCTCACAGAGACAGCACACTGCGCCCTCCTCCACCTGACTCACAGGATCTGGCCCCAGGCAACTTCTGGCTCTTGCAGAAAGTCAAAGTGACTATGGAAGGTAAATGTTTTGAACAAGTCAGGACACTGAGGCAGCCCACAGCATGACTAATGGTACAAAAGAAGACTTACAGAACCGCATTAGAAAGTGGCGGGTGTTATGGGATGAGAAGGTGGTTCAGAGCAAAGAGGAGTATTCCGACGAGGCTCCGTGGCAATTAGAATTTAAAACGCACTGTATGTGACAATCACATCTTATACATGAATTCAATGAGATTCTAATGAGAAGACCCGGTGTGGTGACTCTTTCTCCCTTAACCAGTTCCCTCTCTCATGCCCCTCAGCCTGTCCTCCTCTTTCCATCTCTTTTCTCCTCACTTCCATACCTCTCTTCTGTCTCCTTTTCCCTCTCCCACATCCTGCCACCTTTGACCGTCTTCTCTCTCTTTGTCCTCATGTTTCTCCTGTCTACCTGTTTCCCTTCCTTGCAATGTATATATGAAACACACTAGTTAAAATGAACTAAAACTGCACTACTGATTCACATTAAAAAACAAAACAAAACTGTCCTACAATAAATATCATGACAAATGATCAAAATAGTTACCCTGATGCATTATATAAATCCGCAAGCTGGTACAGGATATCGATTTCAAGGGGGGTGACTTGGCCATAGCGTATGGCACTCTGAGCAAATTCCTCTGGAAGAGAAAAGAAATAAGCACTAACAAATGTTGGTGAGGCTGTGGAGAAGAAGGAAACCTTCTGCATTGTTGGTGGGACTGTAGACTTGTACAACCCCTGTGGAGATCAGTTTGGAGATTCCTCAGAAAGCTAGGATTGGAGGTCCCATTTGACCCAGACATCGCTCTGCTAAATATATACACAAAAGAATTAAAAGACTCGTATCACAGTGACATATGTGCACTGATGTTTATAGCAGCTCAGTTTGTGATTGCTAAAATTTGGAAACAACCCAAATGTCCATCAACTGGAGACTGGATAAGAAAGCTGTGGTTCTTCTACAGAATGGAGTATTACTCTGCCATAAAAAATGATAAAAGTTTGAATCATTTATACTTAAATGGACATACTTTGAGGATATCCTCATAAGAGAAATAAATAGGTCACAAATAGGTAAATATCGCATCTTTTCTCTGGTATGAGAAAATAAAGCTCTAAATGAGTTCTAGAATTGTATCTTATACATTATGAAACAGAAAATTCTCAAAGCGAAATGGGGTGAAGGGGTTAAAATAATGAGATTATAACAAAAAAGAAAGGAAACAAAGTTTGGGGGTAGGGGTGGTAGGGTGGGTAGGGCTATGGGAAAAAATGAGAAGTTGTGTCATATACTGGTACAAATTGTCATTGTTGAGTGCAATCATGATGTGTATATGTAATATACCAATAAAGATTTTAATTAAAAAAAAAAAGAAAGAAAGAAGTGCTAAAACCTAACAGGTTCTCAGTATTCCACAAACTTCCATCTCAACCAAGTGAAATCTGGAAGGTAAAGCATTTTAACAGCAGTTTAAACGACTAAATTGAATTAAAATACATAAGTTCAGCTACATAAAAGTTACTGTGCATTTCTGAGAGCCAGGAAAAGATATAATGTTCAGAGGATGACACAGCAAAAACAGATAAATGAACTTCCACGCACAGCCATCTTTAGAATCCCTTTTTCTCTTGTTTCTGCGTTCTGCTTTCCAGAGCCACGTGGTAAAGAAGAGGCTGTCTCCAGTCACCGAAAACATCCTATTCTAACTTGCCAGAAAGGGCCTTCCTCATCTTTCTGGGGCAGCACCTCCCAGTATAAACAAGCTGCTGCCGCAGTGTCACTGACCTGTCTGACAGACTAGGCCACAGTTCCTTTCAAAACTGTCAAAGCCACTTTTTCTTTCTTGACTTCTGCATCCCATTAAATCCACCTGGGTTTCTGGAGCTTGGGTGAAGCACACAGACATATGGTCACACTTTCTAGACGAGGCTTTAGCGTGGTGAACAGATCACCCTCTGCCTACACAACGAAAGGCGAAAATGCAGAGTTTTGAGTTGATCCTTTAAAACCTTACCTTTTGTGACTTCAATATCTTTCCTTGTGCCGGCTAAAGTGCTATATATCTTCCGAACAAGTTCCATGTTATTCAACAAGGAGTTAAACGCATTGAAGTAAGAGAAGCTAACTTGGTGTGAAATACTTCCTCCAGCAGCCTAAGAAATGACAACACAAAAAATTTTAAAAAGCAAAAGCAAAAACATGTTTTAGACCCTGCACTTTTCTCAAAGAGGATCCAAAAGAGTTTTGATCATTAAAATGATTAACAACCCACGTCTAAACATAAAGAAAGTACCATGCTGAAAACAGTACATTTCGGGCCCTCAGGGAAGTCTATGTAATTTTGGTTTTATGGAAGACTGAAACATCTGGAAGTTGGACTTCATATTTCATCTACCTATGAAGTCAGAAACAACAAATACAACAGATCAAAAATAACAGTTATTTAAACAGGACTCTCAAGACCCTCAACCACAGAACTCCTACTAGTCCTAGATAAATGTACAATCATTGGGCAATATAACCAACGGTTTTTAGATTGTTTATTTCTCCAGGACCCATATACAAAAACCAAGTCATAACTTCTTTTGGACAGTTGCCAGGGATCGAACCCAGAGCCTCTGTGTTCCACATGCACTTTACTGCTGAACTGTACCCTAGTCCTGTAACTATTCTATTCATTTTATCTGTGGTACTGAAGATTGAATCCCATGCCTCACGCATGCTAAGCAAATACTCTACCACTAAGCCACGTCCCTGGTATGTTCTTGTTCTCAAAATTTCTCTTTCTCTCCCTTTGCCAACCCCCTCCACTCTTGCAAAGAGTGACCCAGGCTGGGTCAAACTTATGATCCTCCTATCTCAGCTTCCCAAATAGCTGGGCTACCAGGCACAAGCCACTGCACCCAGCTCCCAGTAAATTTAAATTTTAAGAATAATTTACTATGTCAATTTTTTTTTATTTTTAAGGCCATGGTTAATAATTAAGATACTTAACAGCTTGTACTGATTGACTGGGTATCTATATCATGAAAGGTACAATACCAAAACCTCCAGAAAAATGTACCAAAGGTTTGATGATTTTTTGCTACTAAGTTATGTCTTCACTGAACGTCACAGAAGACGCTGTCTTGTGCTGGTTTACAGGGGTGGCCTTCCGCATTTCTGCAATAGGAAGAAGTAATTTCTCCCTATATCCACCACTTGAACATAAACTCAAAAGACAAGCTATTTTTCAGTGTCCCAAAGTTAAAATTTACAAGTCTGAGATACTGTTATGATTAAAACCATTCTTTATTAAAAGCTCAGAGAAATGCCCGTGGGAATACCAGTGTGACCATTTTAACCCTAAAGGTACATTCCAAACAGCACAGGTAATGATGGCGAATGGAGCCAGCCCACCACCCATCCAATTCACTCCTTCACCCAAAGACAGACTGTATTTGTATTAGCC
Source organism: Petromus typicus (assembly GCA_004026965.1). NCBI lineage: Eukaryota > Metazoa > Chordata > Mammalia > Rodentia > Petromuridae > Petromus > Petromus typicus. The sequence continues at coordinate 48,807 of PVIR01009385.1, read as the reverse complement.
TGAATTTGGACCCCAGTGACCCAAAAGTAGAACTCAAATTACTTAAAATATCCCTCTGAGGACTAGAAATGTCTTTTGGTAAACTGAGGCCAGGCAACGTAGCTGAAAAAAATTAAACGATTCCACTCACCCTAAGATACAATGGGTGAGCCTTTCCCTCTAGGATTTTCTTCCCTTCTTCTTGTCATCATTCCCTGTCTCCTTCTCTGTCTTTCTTTCCTTCTTTCATTTTTTGGTTAGGGCCATAAGGTAAAGGGAAGGGAGTAGGGGGTGGTGTCAGGGAGGTGAAATGTGCAGGAGAAAGTGACATGCTCCATGTTCAGATGCACTGAAGAAAAAGACCAGAAGGTGATCTTTCTACCCCAGTCTAAATCAGGGATAATGGTCTTCAGCTGAAACAACAAAAGTGCCCATTGGCTTCCCTCCATTCAAAACAAGCAGTAATCAAAAACATATACATAAATACAACGCATGAACAAGAAAACTGGTAAGTGGGGAAAGTGTCACCACTCTGTGAGGAAGTGGATGACATGAGTTTGCTATTCGTCCATTCATCCAGATGATTATTTTATAGAGATCTGTAGTGTGAAAGAAAAAAAAAAAGACTTTGTCTGGTGCATGCACCCTGAATGCAGAGGTGAAGGGGCTAGAGGTCACATGCTTCCTCCCTACCTTCCGCCATGGTCATGATTATTACAACAGTGCAGAGGACAATGACGGTCCCTCTAACAGAAAGAGGAAGGAGCCATCCTTATAACAAGACCCTGGGAGCCTGGTAGGGTGGAAAGAGGTCAAGATGAAGGCAGTAGTGTCTGGGGGAGGTACTGTCCACTGGAAAAAGAATTGGTCATCCTTGTCTACAAACTCTCATTTCCCTTGAACTGGACCCTGTAAATGGGAATGAACAATTTGGAAATAGGCAAGCAAGGTGGTGGCTCTGGACAAAGGTATGATATGAGGGAAGATCACTCACCATCTCCTCCACTACCCTTACACACACACACACACACACACACACACACACACCCTCTCTCTCTCTTACACATCTGTTTACCTGCTGCCTATTGAGCATGAAGTTTGAAGAGTCCAGAGTTAGATGGATCTGGGGTCAATCAAGGACCCAGAGGTTCACAGTGTTTCAGGAGAGAGAAAGTTGAAACAGAAGCGTTTACTTACTGAGACTAAGTTCTCCTCCACAAATGGAGTAAGCATGTGAGACCGAATGGTAACCATGATGTCACTGAAATCCAGACCAGAGATCATGCCAGTCTTGCTCTTGTCTTTCAGTGCAAAGGCTTGTCTTGCGTGTTCCAACTGCAGCTCCTAGCAGGAAAAAATTAGAAGTAGGGCATTAAATTGGATTAAAAAAAAACACAATCACACATTTCGGAAAGAAAAGGACAGCTATCCTCACCCTGCTGTCAACTCTAGGTACTGACTTTAAAAACAATGTACGGCCCCAAAATGGCAACAAAGCTTTTCTTTCTTACAAGTGTGCTATATTTGACTCCTTAAGAAAAAGAATAAACCAGAACATGGCAATAAAGAAAAGAGGAGGAAAGAACCTTCAGATTTTACTTAGAAAGTTTTCATGGCTGAAAACGAGAGTATGTTTTCAGTGCCTTACTTCTGCCTTTAAAACACATAGTAATTTATTCTTTCCTACTTGAAAATTTTCTTGTCATCCAAAAGTACTTCTTGATTTAAGAATTTATACTCATTTTCAGTTTTAAATGTCACAATCAAAGTCAGTCTCCCTGCACTGGGCATATTTTTTTAATTTAAAAAAATGAGCTCAGCATGAAATTTTGTAATGCTGAAATGAAAATCACAAATAGCAAACTGCATAAGCAGAACTCAGCTATCACTCTGTCAGGCCTTGGGCACCGTTACCCAAAAACTGCAAGACCATCCAGAATCTCTCTGAACTTCTGAACTACTGTATGACCAAATTTTGTAATATGGTAATGAAAAAAAGTGCCAGTAATCCTCTAGGCACCCTACAGAAGTCAAAAACAGAGTATGTCTGCCCTGGGGACCCATGACATAATCCAAATAGACTTGTTGGCACAACATCCTGACAGCGCTATCAGCTAACATCCGTGTGCTCTTTCCAACTCTGAAAGTAACAGTCATATCTAAATATCTAAATATTATTCAAAGATAAGATTAAAGATTATGAGTTTCCTGGCATATATTTATCAAGGACTTTAAATCAATCTTGCTTTTCGTTTATAATAGTTTATAATAGTTTTTAGTAAAAATCGCACCCCTTTTTAATTATATTTTCCTATGGACTTGTTTATCAATTTCAAAGACAAGGAAATTACTTTAGCAAGCATTTGTTTTATAATTCTTTAAGCTATATATTTGTTTTATTTGGTTTTCTGTACATGTGTGATGTTTAAACAAAAATTTTAAGTGATTTTTAACAAGGTGATGGGCTAGATAATAGTATTCCATCCTACTAAATTTTTCAATAGTCTTAACTTTCAAAGTTAAATGTTAATACTAAGAAACTACTAAATAAAAAAAGTGTATTTGGATTTGCATGAAAAGAGTAGTATAAAGGGAAAAGCAAACTCAACTGGTAAATACATCAGATAAACAGTGTCTTTTATTCATCTTTTTCTGCTTTAGTCATTCTTCCTAACTCATCTTTTCATCACTTCAAGTCCAACCTGCACCCTTCACATAAAGCAGGAGCCAGGCCAGGTGGAATACACCTATAATCCCAGCTTTTGGGAGCCTAAGGCAGGGGGACTGCAAATTAGGCTCAGGCCAGACAATTTAGCAACAGCCTTTCTCAAAATGAAAAATAAAAAAGGGCTGATGATGCATATCAGTGCAAAGGCCTTGGGTTCAATTCTCAGTGCCTGGGGGGGGGGGGAAGAAAGATGTAGAAAATAGTCCACCAAAAAGAAGTAATAAAAGATAATCCAGCAAATGGGAGATTCAACATAACAGAAAAGCAAATGGATTTTCATGATAAGAGTGATCACAGAATCACAAAGCCCAGCTGCAGACTTCAACGCAAGTTAGAATATGCTAGGAAAATGATGTGGATTCTGCGAAAAAATAGACTAATAGTTCCTCAAAAAGTTAAGACACAGGGGCCAGGGATGCAGCTCAGGAATGGAGCATTTGCTTGCTATGTACAAAGCCCTGGGTTCACCCCAAGAACCACAAAAAAAAAATGTAACATAGAATTACCATTTGACTCAGCAATTCCTGCCCTAAAGCATCTACTTTGAAGGGGTTAATTTTATATTATGTGATCTCTCTTTCTCTCCCCCTCCACTTTTCTCTTTCATCTTCTTCTATCCTTCTCCCAGTGCTGCTCAGGAACCCAGATCTTACAATTGGTAGCAAGTGCTCTACTGCCAACCCACACTTCCGATCTTCAAGTAGGAAAGCTCCTAGAAACCTCCAAGATGAAATTGATAGAATATTTACTGAGTTTAAAACATATCAAAGAGCTGAGCATGGTGGCACATGTCTGTAATCCCGGCACTTGGGAGTCTGAGGCAGGAAGATGGCTATGTATTTTGAGGCCAGCCTGGAATACACAGTGAGTTCAAAGCCAGTCTGAACTACATAGCAAGACCCTGTCTCAAAAAAGTAATAATAAATAATAAAAATAACATATTTAAGAGATTTTAATAGCTACAGCACAACTTAAGGATGAGTTAACATTAATGTTTGGAAAACTAAACAAAAATTGAAAACACCAAGAAAATTAATTTTAGTCATGAATAATCCAATTACACTTCAGTATCTCTAGGACCTGACTCCACTCCTCCTCCATAAATACTAAAATCCAGGGATGCTCCATTTCCCTACTAAATGGTGGAATATTTGCATGTAGGATTGAAAGAATACAGGACCAAGGATTTAGCTCAAGTGGTACCACGCCTACTTTGAATGTAGAATACAATGGCATGACTGAAAGTACATGGAATGTACATCTTCCTACATTTTTTTTTTTTTTTTTTTGGTATCAGGAACTGAACTCGGTGCCTTGCTCTTGTGAGGCAGGTGGCAGAACCATTGAGCTAAATGCCTGACCACCCATATTTTTTCCTTTTTCTCCCATATTTTTAAAATCATCTCTTCCAAATAATCTATACATGCTCCCATAAACTTTAAATGATCTCTAGATTACTTCCAAAGCCTAGTACCATGTAACATTATATAAATAATTATTACACTATACTATTTAGGGGAAAATCATAAGGAAGAAAAACTGTACATTTATGGGAATATTTATCTGTGGTCAGTTGAATTTCCTGATGCAGAATCCACAGATATAAAGATCATAGTTATAAAATTATAGTAATTCATATGATTATTGATCTAACCAGAATAATTATATTGAGGGGAGGCAGAACATGATCATGTCTATGGTATGTATAGAAGGGTAGTTCTTTACTAGCTTCCAGACTTTCTTTTTTTTAGGTTTTTTTGAGACAGGGTCTCGCTTTGTAGTTCAGGCTGGCCCTGAGCTCAGCCTCAAACTCACATCACAGCAATCCTCCTGCTTCTACCTCCCGAGTGCTGGGATTACAGGCGTGAGCCACCACGCCCAGCACTGTGGTATGTGGTACTAGTTGCTGCTGTACGTGAGTCTCCATGCCCAGTACTGTATGTGGTTACCGGGGATCGAACCCGGGTCCTTGCGTTTGCAAGACAGGCGCCAGAACCACTGAGCTAAATCCCCGGCCAGCTTCCAGACTTTCATAGTCACTATCAATCAAAAATACACAAAGTGAGAAATTAAGAAATGGTAGCACAAATGTACTGGAGGGAAACATTAAAAGAAAGAGCCATGAGTTTAAAGAAATTGCCCTATAAAAAGGGGACTTCTGTTTCTGTATTAAACTTAATAGATAAGAAAGGGTAGGAGTGAGAGGAAGAATAGTAAATATTGATACCAGTTGTCAGTGCTAAACTCACCTGGAGAAACTGTGTAAATTCTGTGTAGTTAAGATGCTTCTTCCGATTATGCCCAAAATGTAGCCGGATAAATTCACAGTCCCAGTTAAAAGGGATGTGGTGATGAATAATAGTCTGTCCAAAAATTTCCTTGACATTTTCTTAAAAGGGAAAACAAAAATAAATCAATTATACCTCTAATAAGTAATTTAATCCACTGCAGTGTTCCTACAGAAAAAAATTGAGAAGTTTTAAAAGTCAGTATCACCTGCTTCTATTACGATAAACTGCAAATTTATTTTTATGTCCAGAAACCCATGTACAGGAACACAACTGATACAAAATATAATTTTACACTTAAGATTGTGTACCGTTACATATAAGGCCATGAGATTCTTAATTTCTCTTGATTTAATTTTAATTAGGAAGTGATTTATATCCTGCACTATAAATGGCTGCTACTTTATATTCCCAGTTCCTCAAGGAGTCAAATTAAGCCCTTTATCAGAAGCATGAATAACTAAATTACAGTATAATGCAATATTTGTCATACTAAGTATGGTTTGATTGAGGCTTGATTATTACATTCACACTAGCCTGAATATGTCTATTGAAGATAGGTAGAAGAAATACTACCAAAAGCATATTATTAGCTCAGCAGCAAGCACCTTATTAAAAGCTTCTGATATTGTCAAAAAATACGGTGTTGACACAAGGCTTCAAAATCCTCATAAACTCCATGATCATTAATATGAAGTATTAAAATATTTTAAGTGAAATTAGTGATTGATTTTTAAATAAAATACCAAACACAGAACACTAACTTTTAGATAGGAACCAGTCACACTGGATAATATACAACCAAAATTCTCTGCTAGCCTGTCTTCATGCACTAACAATGTCATTCACTGTCTTACACAGTTTTACATTTATTATAAAAGTCAGTTCACAAATGACTGATATTTTAGCAAGCATAGACTGGATAGACTAATTTGAAAGCTCATGCCAAAAAAAAAAAAAAGTCATTAACAAGTTAAGGAAGCAGGAACCCTGTTTTACTAATTCTTAAGAATAAATTGTTTCAAATTTAAGCTAATTCATTAGTATCAGTTTTATGATCAGTAGCTATCAATTATACTACAGAATTAGTAATACAAGTTTAGTGTTTTACAATCTGCTCCAACTATACTATTGTCACTAACTCCTGCAAATACTTTGGATATGACACTGACTTCATGATATAAATGGTTTAATGGATTCCCTTTGTATTATAGACCCTAACAAAAGAACTACTCTCAGAGTGAGAGACTAACAATTCTAAACTGGAAATCCTACCTGTCTGGACTCAAAATAACAATTCCGAACAGACTACATCCATCAGCTAAATTGGTAGAAGGCATTGGATGTCACTGGGGAGATGGGATTCTCATCTTTTTTTCAAATGAATTGCAGGGTTCATTTTTTGCCTAAGTAACAAGTTATTTCACCGTTTTCAAATCATGTCAAGTATTCTTAATTTACACAAGTATAAAGTAATTGTTATAGAGGTTTTTATTCCTGAAAGAAAATTAACTAAACAATTCATAGAATCTTGGTCTCTAATCAACAAAAATTAACCTTAAATCTATATGAAACCTCAAGGTGTAAAACTTTAAAGTTTATAAGATAATTAAAATAATAAGAGCTGGAGAATGAGACTCTGGTGTTCAAGCCCCAGTACTGCAAAAAAAAGTAATTGATTGATCAATAAAATAATAAGGGCAGCAAAAAATATTTAGGACTAAAATCTTGTGGAAGGGAAGCAAAAAAGTTTTAGAATCCTTCTAATTGTAGCTGCTTCTTTTCTGAAATTTAATTAACTTACTTGCTTATTTTTAAGATTTAATGAGATTATTCATCTAAAAAAATAAAAAATCAATAGGAGGCAAAATAGGGCTACTTTAAGTTGCATTTATTTCATTAATACTAAGATTAATTATTAAAGAGAGTAAGTTACTGAATGGTAAACTTTAAAGGACATAACTCCTAAAACTCAATTATTCTTTAACAAATGTATATAATGTTACCTGGACAGTTTTTATTTCATAGTGGACAAAACTGAAGCCCTTTTACATGATCAGGAAAATGTCAGAATGTAAAGTCTGATATCAAATTAAGTTAAAGATTCAAAGGTTTTAGACTAATTAATGTAATTACAAAATTTTTTTTCTACTATCACAAGAAAGATATTTTAAGTTACAACATATATTTAGAAAATTTATAATTTACATTCAGAAAAATATCTGATAACTTTTAACTGAAAATTTTATTTTACAAATTTCCTAGTGATCTTTAAATAAGATCAATGAATGTCATTATAACAATTAAAATAATGGCCTAAAATTCTCAGAGCAATCTCCCCAAATATAGAAATGTCATTTTGCATGAGTATTGGCTTGGACACTTTCTATTTCTACTTCTCCCAAAATGATGACAAGATAATTTTGTACGTGGTTTATCATTATTACATGTTGTGGTTTATTAATTACTTTCCCAGACACTTTTGTTTTAGTCATGCTACGGCTACAACTCTGGTTATTATGTCTAATAAAATGCAAAACCTACTTTGGTACCTCTTGCAATATATACTTTTTAAAATTTCCATTACCAATTTCCTAAGGTGGTACAGAATGTGCCAGAAATAATCAGTATATCTATTGTGTTGACATCATTCATATAATCACCACTTTTCTTTTACTACTATATGATACATATACTTTATTATGAATACAATATATATATTGTATTTATGCTCTCCAGAATTAGAGAGTTTAAAGATATTTGTGAGGCAATAGCTCAAATAATTGATGTTCTCATCTTTCTTGATTAGGTTCTCTACATGATCTGCAAAGGAACAGCAATAATTCCAAATATTCCCAATACACCTAACTTAAACTGTCAAGCAAGTTTCCCACCCACAGAGAATCCCATCTTTCCAGTGGCAAACAAGGATCCTTAGCTCTAAATAATACTCCTGAACAGCATCATTTCAGTGGCCATACTACTGGCCTGGATGAAAGGGATACAACAGTCCCCCTTATTGGCAGCAAGATCATGTTGTAGTATTTTACACTTGGATAGCATTGCAAAGAGAAACAGGAATCCATTCGTTTTCTGACATATAGAAAACAATAGTCCACTTTTTCACTTCCTGCAGAGCATGGGCTTATGAAAGGGATGCCTTATAATTCCAATGAAAAGAGAACTGAAACTAGATACAAAAGTAGCCTGTCATTATGTTCTCTTTGCTCAAAAGAGAGGAGCGCAGTGATTTGTCAGGAGGGCACGTAATGGTGACAACTGTGATTAAGCAAAAGTGTTCACAGATGTACAACATTAGTCAGTTTAGCTGTATCAGGCACTTGTAATGATTGGACTAGATGAAATACACATTGAGCATATATCTTATGGAAATGTCTTAACAGAGGTTTCAGTTTTCCCAGCAGCCCACACTGTGTGCACCCGTCTCATCCACCCTCATCCCTCCCCTGGTTCTTATGGGAGCTCCCTACTGGTCTTGTTCACCTTTCTGCAATACAAAATTACCTCTGACCGGGGCTGGCACTCTTCTCCAAGACTGCCACCATGCCTGTTCCATGAATGAGCCTGGAAGGAGCTGCTGTACCAACGCTGTGGCCAGAGAACTCCTCCTGTAGGTATACAAGCCATCAGCCCTGTGACATAGCCCACCTACCATCAGCCCAACTTGACATCCTGATTCCAAGGATTCCAGCCCAGTGGGAGCCACTGCTTCCAGTTTATAGGCTTGAGACCACTCTTACTGTCATGGGAAAAAAAATTCCTCAATAGCTGAGTTTCACCTGTACAGTTCTTAAAGTGATGTCAGAGAATCTTTTAGGACACCCACCAGGAACAGTAAATACCCTTGTGTATAACTGAATAAACACAATGGTGAGACTTGTGGAAGTGAAGTGTTTTTCAGTCAAGGAAAATTTAGGGAGAAAGAGGAACAACTGGGAGGCCAAAAAAGGAAAACAAACAACAACAACAACAACAACAGAAATTTGTAGAGGAAGTCCCAACCATCATAGCACATAGACTCGGCCCCAGATTTCTGGGTCCTTCTTCCAGGTAGGCCATGAATGTCTTGTTCTCTGGGAGATTCTTTCTCTTAGCCTTTTACCTACCTCAGGAAAGGATTAGTGTACAATCGATTAATAGAGCAGTCCTGCTGCCAAATACATGTAAAAGTCCATTTCTTGGAAAGATGAGTTCACATTTAAAAAGCATCTATTATTATGGAAGCCAGGAGCTTCAACAGTCTCTCATCACATGGCACTAGTAACACTGCATCCTCCCTTTTTTTTAAACTTAAAACTCTAGGCTATCCTTGTAGACTTGAGCATTTTAAAAGTCACCTCTCTGTGATGTCTGAAAGCAAGGCAGAGAAAAGAATCTCAAAATGTCTTTCTGATTTAACTGAGCAGCTACGTGAAGCTCTACTTCATACTGAATTATACTACTTATCACTCTTCGGATTTTATATTATTCCATATCCATGGTTTTCTTTCCACTGAGAAAGACTACAAGGGTTTTAATATTTATATTTCCATCTCCTGATCTTTCAAACAACAGTAGTGCTGCTTATACTTAAATCAATCTGGTCTATTCTTCCATTTAGGGAAAAACAGCCAATTTTAGAGGTATAAATGGAACACATTTTTATTTACTATATTTCCATACTGACAACTAACACAATAAAAAACCAAAAGACATCCCTGCTTCTTGAGGGTTCTGAACTCAAGGGTGAGGACGTATACCTGGAAAAAGTCACTTGGAAGACATCTCATTCCTAGGAAAAATACTTTGAAACACAATGTTGATGAGTTAATACAGAAATCAAAACATATGTTTCATACTCATTAGTTAATAAGAATTTCTTTTTTGCTTGTGTTTTAAACATGATCTGAGCCAAAGACCAAGAAGTGAATTTTTGTTTGTGTTTTTAGAATGATTACATTACTGTTAAAGCAACAGGCCTTTGGGGGGTGGTGTGCAGCTACTGACGCACAACATAACAACTTCGCTAGGTTACCTCAACCTAATTCTATCAAGCAGGATAGCCAGCACACTAGCAGATGAAGCGAGACCAAGGTAAACATATTCTGTGTCTAGCACACACCAGTCATGCAATGGTCCCTACAAGGCTCATACCACCTGGCAATAACAGAGAGATAAGCCATAAAGCAATTATCCACAACATGCGTTAGAAGTTTTATTAAAAGAACATCAAAGAGTAAACAATTAACTCATGGTTTATTTACTCCTAGCAAAGAAACCCTCCAGAACCCGTTCCTGAGCTTTCATATTTTGTAATGTATTACCAATTTAAATCCTTTCTCCTAGAATGAAGGCATCTTTAATAATAAAAAAGTAAATGTTCCTCACTATTGCTCTTTATATTAATACTTGCAAAGATGAACACAGTTTAAGTGTACAACTTGACACATATAAAAAGCATATGTTAAAAAAAGAGCATAGATGAGAACAATATATACAAGTACACAGATAACATTAAATTATCATCATAGTCTGCAAGATGTACCGAAGACAAATGGCTTTCTCCCACTCGACTGCACCTTCCATTCAATATTCTAACTTTCTCTTCTTATGTGCACAAGAAAACTATAAACAGCTACAAACTGGAAAACACAAAGCCATTTGGTGAAAAAAAAGTAACTCTCCTTAGAATGAATCTAAAATTTCCTTTTATTTAAACATATGTCTATAAATACATAAGCACAATTCATTTTATTAAGTGGGCACAAACATGAAAACTGACCTTCACCATAGATTCAAAATCCTACACAAATAAAGTCCAACTTAATTATTTCCATATGTAGAAATTCTTTAGTCTTGAATACAGCCTGAAATAAATCGACCTTAGAAATCTTGTTAAATGGCACTTGCTGCAAGTTTTAATGTTTTTCTTCTTTTCTTAAATATAAAATTATAATCTCATATAAACATAATTTTGTGAAATTTATTAATTTCACTAAATTTATAAATCAATCATATAAAGATATAAAACTCTGACCCCTTTCAATTTAGTTAAGAAAAGTTGTCTAAGAACGGTGCTGGGAGTATTGCTCAAGCGTAAAATACTTCCCAACATGCATGTAGCACTAGGTTTGATCCCTAGCACCAGAATAAGTAAAAATTTTGTAAAAGAAAAGAAAAATGATCAAGGGCCTTAAAATATAGGGGAGTACCATCAAAAGAGGTGTAGGGATCCCAGGAAGAATGTCAAATCAGGATGCAATTTTCTTATTCTATAATAATCTTCTTGTCTCTAGATTACAGAGCAGAGAAATGAAAGTAATATTCTGGACACACATATGTTCTTCAAGTCATACAATGTGATTTAAAAATTAAAACTGATATGTTCTGGTTTTAATCTTAATTACATTTCTTGAAAACCTAGATCATAAATCATAGTGTATAAACCATTCAGCTGTTTGTACCCTCTTTTTTTTTTCTTTTTTATGCTATAAGGATTGAACTCAGTTTCTCTGTACTGAGCTACATCCCTAGTCCTTTTTATTTTTTATTTTGAGATAGGGTCTAAGTTGCCCAGGTGGGGCATGAACTTGCAATTCTCTTGCCTCAGCCTCTCAGACAGCTGGGACCACAGGCATGCACCACCACATCTGGCTACACATCTTTTAATCTAGTAAGCAACAATGGCATGGGTCTCTGTTGTCAGTCTGTTGAGTAAAGTAACTTGAATAATTTATTTTCAAATAGAAAGCAATCATGATTGCTTGATGATGATACCAAAGGAGACAATTAGGCTTTTAAAAAATCGTATCTTTAATTGTACACATGATATAAAGATACTGCCCCTAGCTCAAATATTTGTATCAAATTATTTCCCAAGAATTTCTGTGTCACATTTGAAAATGAGGCAAGTACATATGTGTGAAACCTACTGAAAATAAGAAATGCAGTGTTATTAGTCATACATGGTTGATGCTGAATGACAGGCAGATGTTTTGTGCTTTTCAGCTATGGAATCTAGCTGTTTATGAGGACAGACAACATTCTTGGGTGGGTAAAATGGCCAGAGCTTGCTCCTAAACAGGGAGAATGCCAAGATATACGCAGAAATCTAAAAATATCTGCATAGTACCTACTTAGGAAATTCTTCTTACACAGAAGACCACAACATGGTCCATGGCAGAGGAAGGAAATAATTGATGCCTCACTGGAAAACATATTCACCAAAAGTCACTGCCAAGGAGCCACCGGCCCTTCTAAATTCATTTGTACTTTCTCAGGTTCCTCACTTTCCTGTGACAGAACTTCTCCCCGCAGGGTTAAATGATGTGTCTTACAAGTCAAGCATCACAGAATATACACATTTACTGTGGTGGCTCAAGGAAAACCCAATTTTCAAGGATTTCTCTCAAATATGCCAATTCACATTATAAAAGGAGCTCAAGTTCAGCATAAAAGCTGAACACATTCTGGAGGTCTGTTTTATAACAATGTGAACACACTGAACACTACTGAACCATCTAGTTAAAAATGATTAAGATGGCAGATTTCATGTCACTTGTTCTTTATCCACAATAAAAAATTTTCAATTAAAATATAAAAAGATGACGGGGTCAAGATCCTTGAAGTCACTGCACTGTTTCTGTTGAAAAGCCTATTGCAAGAAAAATCAGCCAATACTTCCACTAATCATAACTAATTTCTGCAAATAAGCATCTTTAAAAGCTGATCCACAACTATGAATATAAATCCTAGTTTGTACGCTTGTGAAACCTAGGTAATGAGTTAGGTTATATATCTACCAAAAGATTTAAAGCAATTTTATATCCAACTCAGATGGTGATTTTAAAATTCTAGACTTGTTTCCTGAAACCAACAAACCTAAAATGGGAGGGGGCTGTTAGCAGATGCTGACCAATCTTGTCTTTATCCATCATTTCCATGGTTGGTATTAAAACGACACAGTAGCAACTTTCCAAAGATGCCACCATGAAGCTCTGAACTCCCTACCCAAAAATCCCTTAAAGAATGAAAAGATAGTTTACTGTCTATTTCACAAAATATTTTTTGCCCAGGCTGGCCCAGAACAGGAAAGTCTTGCAGCACCTATTTTAGGAATGTGAAAGTATCAGTGACTTAATGAGCTAAAGGAATAGCATTCCTATATCCCTTAATCTTTTGCAATAGCCTAATAGTCCACTTTGAAGAAAATAAAACCACTTTCATCTGTGTAAATCCTTTTAGGAAATTAATACTTCACTAACTGACTAGGTCCTAAATAGGCAGCAATCTATATTCAGTTATTAGATTTAGCAATTGAAGACTGGACCAGCATAACTAACTTTTATCACTTGTAATCTTTTTTTTGCCTTACCAAATGTCACCTCTCCATTTCCACTCTTGTCAAATAACTGGAAAGCCACTATGAACATGGAATCTGGAGCACATAAAACAGATTCAAAAGCCAAAAACTCTTGATAGGAGATCAACCTGTAATGAAATATAAAGTGTTACTGGCTAGAAAAGAAAGGGAAAATGTCAGGCATTTGATCTGCCTTTACTTTATGACCTGTAGCTCAGGGAAACCAAGTAATTGGTGAAGGGTAAATGTATTTCAGGTATGGAAAGAATATTACTTATTTGTAGACTCTTAACAAATTAATGAATCAAAGCACTAAGCAATCGCTCCTACTACCATTAAAAAAAGAGAAACCCAGAGATCCAGATCAGTTTCTCAGTCTCAGCACTACTGACATAAGAATTCTCCACTGTTGGGATCTCCTGTGCACTACAGCACATGAAGCAACATTCCTGGCCTCTATCCGCTAGATGCCAACAGCATCCCCCAGTTATAACAACAAAACTTGTCTCTCAACATTACAAAATGTCCCCTGGAAAGCAAAACTGCACCGGCTGAGAGCTACTGATGTAGATGTTGTCCCAATTTAGAGAAAATGCAACGGACAAAGGAACGTGTGACAAAAATGCAGACGATAAGAAATTACAGAGCAAACATTCTACAATTGAAAGAAAATAAGTTTTTAAATATATGTGGAGGGAAACTGCAATTTTTAAAAGATGTAAGAGTTATTTAACAATAAATTACAATGTACAGTCTTACCTAAATTCCAATTTAAACAAACCAGGCTTCTTTTAGATATAAGTCAACCAAAGAAATAGAAAAACTGATATAATAAATACCTGATTATATTAAGAAATCAGTATGTTTAGGATAGTTCTGTTATTAAGAATTTTTATCTTATAGGAATATACAGAGAAAGATTTACAGCTGAAGCATGTTATTTGGAATTTATTTCAAAATAATCCAGGGTGTGAAGGAATAGATAGATGGACATATAAATGAAATAAATTTAGTAATTATTAAAAGTGGGTGATAAGTACTAGAATTTGTTACATTATTTTCTGTTATATATGTTTGAAATGTCAATAGTAAAAGAAATTTAAAGAATATTTCAAAGGCCAGGGATTTAGCTCGGTGGTTCTAGTGCCTGCCTTGCAAGTACAAGGTCCTTAGTTTGATCTCTGATAACCACATACAACAATGCCAGATGTGGTAACTCATGCCTATAATCCCAGCACTCAGGAGGCAGAAGCAGGAAGATTGCTGTGATTTCCAGGATCACCTGGGCTACAATAGTGAATTCAGGACCAGCCTGAACTACAAAGTGAGCGTCTGTCTCAAAAAAAGAATATTTCAAGACAAAAAGCAAGCAGCCTCACATTATTTGATTCTTAGAACTTAATGACTTCTGTAATCTATATTTAGAGTTGTAAAATTAACCAGTGGCTAAAACTATCCAGAAGTTGTCTTAAATGACTGTATGGAGTTGGTGCTTTCCACAGTCAGCTGCTATTCTTAAGGTACTAGGGTTCAAGAAACAGCATTATAAAAATCTGTGTCACATACACACGGATATAGTACTGATAAGTTTCTTTTTCTTTTGCAAACTGAAACTGCAAAGTGATACACTATAGAAAATGTCTGTAACATTTTTAAATATATACATCTTTAAATATATCGAGTAATTTTTAAATGTATACAGTAATGAACACTGGGCAATTAAAGATTAGTTTCTTAGGAAAAATACTGCAGTGAAGATTTTTTTAAATCTCTGAAAAGGAAGAACAGCCAATTTCGAAATTAGCGTATTTATAAGTAACAAGAGTAGTAAGACTTGTGATCTCCCCAAGTGTGTCTCCTGGCTTAGCCACACTCATTTTCAGTAGGTACAACCTGCACCACCTCCTAACTGGTGTTCTGCATCCCTCCAGCCCTCCTCCAAGCCATCTTCAAACTGCGGCCAGAGAGGATTTTTTGATAAAATGCTTTGAGATTCAATTCACTTATCAGACAATCTATTCATTTAGTGTGTCCAATAATCCTTGGAAGGATCACAAAATTGTGCAGCCATCTCCACAGTCAATTTTAGAGCGTTATCACATCACAAAGAAACTCCCTAACCATTAGTACTCATGTCTCCCTGCTCCCTCACTTTTCCTCTCCCCTCTAACACCATGCCCTTGGCAATCCCTTAGTATACTTTAGGTCTATAGGTATTTGTCATTTCTGGGCTCTATTTTTTTAAAATACTCTTCCTATTCAGCTGTTGCTACATAATATTAACCCACACCTCCGATCCCATCCCCCACCCACCAGCCAAGCCTCTGGTAACTACATCATTTTACCTTCTACTTCTATGAGAACAATTTTTCAGATCACCTCGGTTCTGATCCATATGTGCAGTATCTGTCTTTCTGTGCCAAGCTTATCAGAGGAAACTTTCTAAATACAAATCTGATCAAGTCACTATTCTACCTAAAACCTGTAATAAGATAGATGTGGTCACTATTGCTATAAGTCCAGTATTCAGAGTCTGAGGCAAAAAGATTGCATGTAAGAGCTCTGCCTGGACAACTTAGTGATTTTGTGAGACCCTGTCAAAACAAAAACGACAAAAGGCTGAGAAGAGAGCTCAGTGTAAAGGTTCTGGTTCAACAGTATAAAATCAATCAACCAATCAGTGGTCAACCTTCAGGTAAAGTGATCAACGTCCTACCCAATGACTAGTGGCACCCTATTACTCTAATGAGCTGGTTTGGGCAACACATTTATAAGAATCTGTTGTCTCCAAGGATGGCGTAAGCCCTGCACATGGCTTGCTGGTCCCATGATTAAATGCTGCGCACCCTCAATCTCGGGGCAACACAGCAAGTTGTGGTCCTCTATTGAGACATGGCCAGCAATTCCTCCTCCTCGGAATGATCCCAGCACCGCCAAGCTTCTTCCCATTTAACCTGCACCTGGTCCTTTACACAGCTCAGCTCAAATATCATTTCCTCCAAAGAAGCATCCAGAACCCCCAGGTGATTTCGCATCCCACATCATAGACTCTTGCAACAACACCCGGTACTTTTTCAGAGCCCTTTGCACAATTCCTATTGGAATAATTATGCAATTAACTATTTATTGTAATGTTTAAGATTTCTCTATCATAATAAGCCAGGCTTGTCAGAACACAGGCCTGATTCAGAGTCAGAACTAATCTATATTCTTTTTCCATGTATATGCTTGAAGAAACTTAATTTACAAAAAGCTAGACATGGTGGCACATGCTTATAATGCTAGTATTCAGGATGCTGACACAGGAGGAGTACCCCAAGTTTGAGGTCAGCCTGGGTTACTGAGTAAGATCCTGTCTCCAAAACACAAAACAAAAGGGCCGGGGAGTTAGCTCAGTGGTTCCGGTGCCTGTCTTGCAAGCGCAAGGACCCGGGTTCGATTCCCCGGTAACCACATAACAATACTGAATGTGGAGACTCACACCCAGCAGCAACTAGTACCACATACCACAGTGCCAGGCGTGGTGGCTCACGCCTGTAATCCCAGCACTCGGGAGGCAGAGGCAGGAGGATTGCTGTGATGTGAGTTGGAGGCTGAGCTGAGGGCCAGCCTGAACCACAAAGCGAGACCCTGTCTCAAAAAACCTAAAAACAAAAAACAAAAAAAAAACAAAAAACAAAAAAAAGGATACATTTGTAGAGAGATATATTATAATATAAGGCAAATTACTTTAAATTTCACATTTCATTTTGGGCCCCTATTCATTTTACACATATTGCATGTTCAAGGATACATTTTCTGATACTTAAAACACACTGAGATGTTTAAATTATAAAAGTTACATTACATCCTAAACAATGACGCATACTATGCCTTTTCTCTTTATTGAGGGAAAAACTTCAAGGTGATGGAGATGATGCCCTTCTTAAATTTAGATCAGCAGGAAGTCAGCCATGCTGGAGCTAACGAGCAGTTGGTGAGATTAGTGTGAGTGCCTGGTGAATCCCTGAAGGAACCATCTAGTTGATCAAAACTGTTTATCAGGCCATCATAAAATATGACTGATCTTACAAAAAAATACAGTAGAACTGGAAAGTTGATTTCTTATTATACAAATTTTGGGGGAAGAAAAGCAAATGAAGCTACAATATACCATCATGGTCGTGGCCATCCACACATTCCTGAAAAGCAAAGGGTAAAGCTGGGGATGGAGTTCAGTAATAGAGCATTGGCGAGGTGCTGGCTTCCCTGCCCAAGGCACCACCACTAAAACACACAAAATAATTTTGAAGGGAAAAGAGAGGAAAGGTAGTGAGTAACATAGATCTAGTCTTTGAATGAAACTTAGGATTGGTGGTTCAGCATCATCAAATGTAAGAACACATACTACAAATACAAACAGTGATGTAGGGCACAAGTTAGGGGAGAATGCCATTTTCTATACATTTTTGAAGTCTTTATAATGAAAAATCATCAGCAGGCTGAGTGTGATGGTGCACAACTATAATCCCAGCACTCAGGAGGCAGAGGCAGAAAGATCCACAGGTTCGAGGCTAGCGTGGGCTACATACTCAATTCAGGGCCAGCCTGAACAACAAAGTGAGACCCTGTCTCAAAGGAAAAAAGAAAGAAAGAAAAACCATTAGCACTATTTCTTCTGGTTATAAGAGTAATTTAAACAAATTTTTTTTTTTTTTTTTTTTTGAGTCAGGGTTTCGCTTTGTAGTTCAGATTGGCCCTGAACTCACTGGGTAGCCCAGGCCAACCTAAAACTCACAGCAATCCTCCTGCCTCTGCCCCCCCAAGTGCTGGGATTACAGGTCTGACCCACCACCATGCCCAGCACTGTGGTATGTGGTATGGGGGATCGAACTTGGGACCTTGCACTATACCAGGCAGACACAGTAACCACTAAGTTATATCCCCAGCCCAATTTAAAGTTTTTTAAGGTAATTATGGATTTAAAAACAAACAAAAAAAATCAAGCCCATAACATTTTGGTTTCCCCAAAAAAGACTCTAATTTGGCCATCAAAAATATAACTCCCCTAGTTAGCTCAGTGGTTCTGGCACCTGTCTTGCAAGCGCAAGGACCCAGGTTCGATCCCTGGAAACCACATACCATACTGGGCATGGAGACTCACGCCCAGCAGCAAGCAATACCATATACCACAGTGCTGGGCGTGGTGGCTCATGCCTGTAATCCCAGCACTCGGGAGGCAGAGGCAGGAGGACTGCTGTGATGTGAGTTTGAGGCTGAGCTCAGGGCCAGCCTGAACCACAAAGTGAGACCCTGTCTCAAAAACAAAACAAAACAAAACAAATATATAACTACCCTAAAATACAAAGTACAGAGCTTCAAGATAAATATCATGCTTGATAGTAAGACTTTCAGTATTTATAAGGAAAGGTGTATAAGACTGTCCTTAACTAGCAAAGATCATAAACTGTTGGCTGCTAGACAACTTGGCCGAAGGAGATATTTTCTTTGGCAGGCAATGTATTGTTTCAGTTGCCAACATTAGGAAATCATAAGATTACATGTAAAGAGCCAGGTTTTTGGATTCTCTTCATATTATTACAAGCATGACTAATACAAGGTTTCTAGCCTCAAAAAGGATCAGCTCCTTTGAGCCGTAGAAGCCGCTTCCTTCAGAGTGACCACTCATCATTCACAAACCACCTTTCCCTGGAGACCTGACACAGGGCACCAACTGTGGGACAAGCAGCCCTTTGATTAAACTATAAAAGCTATGTAATGTGTTAAATATCTACATTTTGTCTATCAGTGCACTCAACAGGCAAATTTTACTGAAACAGCTTTGAAATAGTATATTTTGTGATTGTGATATGCATTTTATTTTTAATTTTTTCCAAAGTTCCTCTTCCAATGGGGAAATAAAATATTAAAATATTAATAAGTTAACATTGTCATTTTTAAAACAACTAACATTTCTGCATAGTTTCTCTTACATGCATGTATACATAAAAGAAAAAGGAAAATACTTGTTTAAAAAAATGTAATAATTTATGTCTACAGAGTATTTCACTCCACAAAGTCAGAACATACATTCTTCTCAGCTGTTCACAGGTCATTCTCCCAAATGGACCACATCCTGGTTCACAGAACAAGTTTAAGTAAATGCAAAGGAAGTGAAGTTGTCCCTTGGAGACTTCAGACCATAGTCCTCGAAACTGGAGATCAATATTAAAGGAAAGAAAACTATTTTCCGCACATAGCCGAACACAGCTTACGGATGAAATTTTAATCAGGACTAAATATAGAAACTATCATTCTAGAAGTTAGTTTCAAACAAGCAATTGTCTAAATATTTGAGATAAGATCACATAATAATAGTGTCTGAGACCTGCTTTTAATGCATAAAATCATTTTGCTTTTCATTATACAGGCAGAATTTCAAAATTTAAGCCATGATCCCACAAATATATCCCTTATTAATGGCTTTTACCCTTCGAAAATGCTGTTTTTACCATACAGTGCTGCTTTTACACAGCTTTCCACAGCAAGCCCCTGTATAAAAACATCTGCTTGTGTTATTATCTACTGGGAGACAGAGGAGGGGGAAGAAGAAGACTAGTTTATACACGGGAAAACACAAGAGGAGAGAGACAGCACAGAGAACGGTGCTGATCACTTCTAAACTACCTTTTCCCATACACGTAGCCATTTAATGAACTTGTCTATACTAGCTATGCTCATTTTCTTGGGTTCTCTTGGTCTTGAGTGATTTATAGGCAACATTGTGTGTTGCCATTTCATGTTATACACCTACAGGACTCATCATAAAAAAAAACTTAATGGAAGCAAGAGGCATTCTTGAGGCTAAGGGAAAAAAAGTACCAATTGAACTATAGTATTTTAATCCTTCATCATTGTCCTGGGTAGGCAAAAAGAGAAGAAAAAGAATGTTTTAAAAGATAGTTATAAGAAGAAAAATAGATTTAAAATTAAGAAAACTAAATACATGTTACTAGGAAAATCAGTCAACCTCTGGGCCTCATTTTCTTTAACTATTATATGAGGAAAGTTTATCCTCTTTGAATAAGTCAAATATTAACAAAGCATTTGATTTTGTTGAATTATAGTTATTTTTAAAAATATTTAGCCAGCACAGTGGTTACTGCCTGTGATCTCAGCTTATGGGAGGCTGAGGCAGGACTGTAGTAGGGTCCAGGCCTGGGCTACTTAGTGACTTAAGACACCATCCTGAGCTACCTAGCAAAACACTATCTCAAATCAACAACAACAACAACAACACATTTAACAATGATACTTAGCCTTTTAAAAGTCAGGGATCTTTTTGAAAACCAGGGATTTTTCCTTGGAAAAAGACAAATGTAAATCTACCCATTTTGCATGATATTTCAGGGATTTCTGAAGATCATCTACAAAGAAGAGGCTAAGAACCCATGTGTTTCTAAATAAAATCCACCTTTCTCTGCTTCTACAAATAATTTACACGTTGTATACATGCATTTATAATTTTTAAGACAGAATTCTATGTGACCATTCACCCTGTCAACTTAACTGGCTTGAAAACTGCCTAGAGAATTAGAAAAGCACATTTCTAGGTGTGCCTGGGTGAGTCATGGAGGTGTGACATGGGGCTCTTTATCTGGTCCTTGGTCCTCTGTTCCCTGCTCTGTTCCCTAGCAGCTTTGCTCCACCACCCTCTTCTGTCATGATGTTTTGCCTTGGAGCCCGCTTACCATGGACTAGATCCCCAGAAACCATGAGTCAAATTAAACTTCTCTTTCTGAAATGACAGGTGATGGGTATTTTGTCCCAGAAACGGGAAAGTTCACCAAAATACTTATGGATCAGATTTTCAACCCAGTCTTATCCTAACCTACTTCAAAGAGAAAAAAAAAAGGAAAATTTTAATGTTTTGATGGGTATTGTGAAATAGGAAGAAAGTGCTCAAAGGGAAAAAGGTAAAGAGGGTAGAGGAAAGTAAAGAAAGGAAAGAAAAAATTTGATGGTAAAAAAAAATGGAAAAAAGCTTATGCATCCAGGGAGACAAGAATTGTAGAGAGGGCAAGGGAATGGGAAAAAATCAGAATCAAGATTCATTATGTACAAGTTCTCAATGTATATCTAATACTATGTATATCTAATAACACATATATCTAATGATAATGTATATCTAAAATGTACCAATAAACTCAATAAAGGAAAAGAAATTTAAGAAGAAAAAATAAAATTGAAGTAGAATATATTTGCTTTTTAAAAATTAAACAGGTTCTAAGGTGAATTCTACTTAATATTATTAGATTCTCTACTAGGTAAAGCACATCACTGATCCGTTCTGCTCTGGCAGCTTAGCCTTTCATGCCACTTGACCACCAGAAAAACAGCCAATTTTAACAAGGCAGCTCAGCCTAAGAGAACTTCACAGAACCTCAGAGAAGATATATAACTGACATGGACAAGAGCAGATGGTCACAAAAGGAAGCATCTGGAAAGACAAATATTTTTAAAACAGCTCTCAAACTAAAAGCAATCAATACAATGATGATTTCTAAAAGAGTTAAGTGCCTATGCTACCTTTAATCATTGTGACAGAATTTTAATTAAATATAATTAACTTTCATAGGCCTTACTGCCTAATTACTACTGAGATTCTGAATGAATGCCCATTGACTTATCAGCTGATTGACATTTTTGGAGAATAGACAAAATGTATCTATGTTCCCTACATTTTGCCATTTATGACTCAGAAGCTTTCTAAGTCATAAAGTACTCATTCAATAAACATTTGCTATACTAAATTTCATGCAGTATACTAGGTTCTGTAAAAATGAATACATAGCTAGTCATGGTGGCTCACTCCTGTAATCCCAGCACTCAGGAGGCAGAGGCAGGAGGACTGCTGGGAGTTTGAAGTTAGCCTGGGCTATATAGTGAGTTCAGGGTCAGCCTGAACTACAAAGCGAGACACTGTTTCAAAAAACCAAAAAAATGGGCTGGGGATTTAGCTCAGTGGTTCTGACACTGCGTGACAAACACTAGATCCCAAGTTCAATCTCCAGTAATCACACATCACAATGCCAAGCATGTGACTCACACCTGTAAGCCCAGCAGTCGGCAGGCAGAGGCAGGAGGATTGCTGTGAGTTCAAGGCCTACACTGTGAATTTAGGGCCAGCCTGAACTATAAAGCGACACCCTATCTCAAAAAAAAAAACAAAAACAAAAACAGAATTAGCCTTGGACTTAATGAACTTAGATATTTTAATCATTATAACAGTCACCTAATTGGGTTTTATTAAATCTAAGTCTTACCTGACTCCAGCTTATCAGTTTTCTAAAATCTAATAATATTTGTGATAATGGTAATAATTATTAAAGGCTCAATTCTGCCTGGTTTATCACATAAGCACCTCCACAATGAGAGAAAGATCTTGGACCCTCGGAGGTTTGGGGATATAACTTAGAACTGCGAGCCAAATTTTTCTTTATAAAGTTCTTGCAAATATTTCATTTACTCTGCAATGCAGTCTATGATGGCTTATATCTAGATGTCCTCCAAGAGCCTCACGTGCTTTGGATGGTGATCGGACTAAGGGAGCTTCGACCGACTTGCTCTCTTATTAGGAGGTGGGGTCTGGCCACTGGGGTGGATCTCTCTTCCCAGCACTCCCTTCACTCCTGACTGCTAAGCCACCATGGCCTCAGCAGCTTCTCCTCGCTGACTACGGACTCCAGCTATGAGCCAAAACAGAGCCCTCCTCCTTTAAATTCTGTGCATTGAAATTGTATCCTAGCAACAAAGGAAGTAACTAAGACATGGCCACGTACAATTCTAATAAAAATAATGGTGACTTTTTCTCCTTGAGTTGAATAAACTGATACTCTGTTACTGAGGTGGTGAACCTATGGCACATGTGTTATTATGTTTTTCTTTTTAAGACAAAAGATATTAATGTATGAGTTGTCTTTTCTTAACTAAAACCCGAGGTTTAATTTCAGTGTTGGTATTCTGCAATAAACAAGTGGGTTTTGAGTTACAGCTTGGCATTAGGTCTCTAAACAGTTGATCACTACTGCTCTAGTAAAACGAGTCTTATTAGTCCTGTGACTTTACGTCCATACAAAACCACCTCCAAGGCGAGGAGTGTCACAAGCCTACAGGGCACTGTCAGAGTTCATCATGCAAAGGCCCCAACTTCACCCCAATAGCAACAAAGCAACGACACAGACACACCAAGTACTTACGACACAACCTCACCCACTGCTCTACACTCACATGCACACACACACACACATGTCCTCTCATGCTTCGTGCCATACCCATTCTCTCTCCTGCCATTTTCCTCTCTGCCTACCCAACTACCAACAAGTCCTCCTCATGGGACAGATTTCACCATCTCAGCTTTTCTATGATGCTGTCCTGATAACTCAAAACAGAGTGAATCATACTTTTTTGATGCCGCCAGTACTTTTTACGTACATCACCAGAGCACTTTATTACAAGGGTGAGCTTTGCTTGATCATCTTCTTTCCCATCAGGCTACGAGCTTCTTAGAGGAAGAGATATCACTGTTTGCATTTGTCAGGACCCACATTGCCAAATGCAATTGCCAAATAAATTAATGTTTGCCACGTAAACAGACAAATAAATACCACTCCTTCAACTTTTCTTTTTTAATCACAGCGCTTATACTTCCCCTAATGTGCTATAATTTATTTTTGTTTTGCTGATTATACTTGAGTCTTTTATTCATTGATAGAGTCTAGCATCAAGAACCATCCCTGAGACACAGTGGGCCTCGAGTATCTAGTGAACGAGGAACACAGTTATCTGGAACTCATCCTGTTCCAATAATTCAACATAAAATAGTTTTTCCAACGTAATTTTTTTCAAAAAGAAAGAAATGACAGTAACTGTTGGTAATGGCAGTAAATAACACTACTTTTACAAATTTCAAAGACATGGTTTACTAATGTTAAAATTCTACATACTTACAGGTAAAACTTAGGGATTTTAAGTTTTCTATAAGGTATTTCAAAACATTAGTTCTCAGAAAGTATACAAGGGCTCTCACCCATCCTTGGTTTGATCAGCTACTCCTGCCAAGAGCTGCACAATCTTCGGGTTGCTGTCTGGATCATTGTACAGTCCCAGATAGCGCTGCACAAAGTCTTCAGGGGTCATGTAATGCTCTCCATCCACCTCGGTACTGGCATACTGAAAAATAAATCAATGCAGTACATGAAAAATTAAAATTAACTTTAAAATGAGGCTGATTAAAATTATTCTACATCATTTTGTAGCCACTAAATGTTTATGGAAAGGGGAAATGAAAGCCCAGTATTAAAATCCAACAGGAAAAGGAACGCCACATTTTTGTCTACAGGGTGAATAATCAAACGTGGAGAGACCGATCTACTAAGACTGCACTCCACATGTACTGATTCATCTTCCCACACAAACATTAAAAACATGCTAAGTGGGTGAGCCAGACACAACTCCAAAAGGTACAGGTAGGATTCCATTCCATGAACTGCCCACAACGGGCAGATCCATAGAGCCAGAAAGAAGAATTCACAGAACCAGGGGCTGCAAGGAGGCACAAATGGAAACTAATGATTTAACAGGTAGAGTTTCTCCTTGGGGATGATGAAAATGTTCTAGAATTAAATAATGGTAATGGTCACACAACACTGTAAACATATGTTTAAAAAAAAACATTGAGCTGTGGATATTTTTGTTTTTTTGAGACAGTATCTCACTTTGTAGCCCAGGCTAGCCTTGAACTCATAGCAATCCTCAGCCTCCCACGTGCTGGGATTACAGGTGTGAGCTACCATTTCTGGCCTGAGTTGTATTCTTTTAAATAGTTACAATGGAAAAGTATATGTCTCAAAAATATAAAAACTATAGATTACAGATGCCAGAAATACTAAGAAAAGTGAAAGGGAAGCCAGGACCTGAAAGTAGAAAATAGCCTCAGTAAATACCCAGACAGTTCCTGTCTACAAGAGTGGGAGGAGGGGAGAGAAAGCCCCAGGACTGCCAACAAATAAAAATAAAGAAGCGCGGGGCCGGGGAGTTAGCTCAGTGGTTCCGGTGCCTATCTTACAAGCGCAAGGACCCAGGTTCGATTTCCCGGTAACCACTTAACAATACTGGGTGTGGAGACCCACACCCAGCAGCAACCAGTACCACATACCACAGTGCCAGGCGTGGTGGCTCACGCCTGTAATCCCAGCACTTGGGAGGCAGAGACAGGAGGATTGTGATGTGCGTTGGAGGCTGAGCTCAGGGCCAGCCTGAACCACAAAGTGAGACCCTGTCTCAAAAAACCTAAAAATAAATAAATAAATAAATAAAGAAGAGTGGGCAGAGAGGGAGACATAACCTGCCTGCCACCCTGAGACGTGAAATTAATGAGAAATAAATAAAACCCTGTCCATCTGTTTGTTTCTCCTTTTTAAGAACTTATTTGTTCTAAGTTCCAGTAGCTGGAACAAGAAACAAATGAAAATATCCTGCCTTTTCTATCCATAATTTTTAAAGTAATAAATACACACGGCCTATCCCGGAAACTCAGTGGGCTCAGTGCACTCCGGCATGAGCAGATGTGAAAAACCAAAGCCTCCTCCTTGGAGTCCAGCAGATTTAGCGACTTCAGACACCCAACACAGCAGTATGATCCGAAAACGTCCCAAAACTAAAGAAGAGAAGGGTTCTCACAACATTGAGCACAAAAATTAAAACAAAAATCCAAACTAAAACCTGGCCTATTATTGTAGAAATGCAGAATATGGAATAAAGTGAAAAATCCTAAAAGTGTTCTATATTTCAGAATTGGGGGGGGTGGTAATTGGCATATACACAGTGAGAATCTCTGGATCTGGCTGGATCATTGGGAATGGACCCAGTTCTAAACACAAAATTCATTTACATATACTTTTACAGCCATGATCCATGAAGAATTTTGTTTGATTTGGGTTTGGGGTTTTTTTGGAGACAAGGTCTCGCTATATCCAGCTGGCCTCAAATCTGTGATGATCCTCCTGTCTCAGCCTCCCACATGCTGGCAATGCAGGCAGACAACATCATTTCCAACTTCCAAAGTCATTTTATATCGTCTTTTTAGTACACTCACAGTTTTTTTTTCTACTGTGACCCACCAGATGAGGTCTTACATGAAGTTTCCCACTTGTATCATCATGTCAACCCTTAAAAACTTTTCACCTTTCAAGCATTTCAGATTTCAAATTTTTGGATAAGGAATGTTCAAACTCTATACAAAGGTGTTCTGTGGAAGGCAAAACTGAAAAGGCAGTTTTGAGACCAAACAGCACAAAGCTTTAACAATGTGCAGGGTAGGTGAGGAAGAGCGCAGATGACAGGGGCAGGAAACTAAGCAGAGGCTATTGCACAAATCCAGGTAAGAAGATCTCACCGCGGTGGAGACAGAGGCAGTGCGAAGGGAGAAAGGACGCGCACTTGCGCCATTGCTAACAGCTTTGTGCTTTATGTGTTCTTTTTCGTACTGCACTCAAAACATTCAAATTCAAAAGGAACAAAAGATACAGAGTGAAAAATCACCTGTACCCACTCAATTCCTCACCTACAGGCAATCAACTTATGTGTTTCTAGAGCTGTTTCCTGCATAAATAAGAATTCTATGTATGTATATACATCTCTGTGTGCTGCTACATAGAAATGCATACCCCAAAATGTGTATGTATAAAATTCTTGTCCATTTCTCTTTTCTCACGACTGACTTATTATTTATATTGCTGTGAATTTCTCAGATTTACAGATTGGGTCCTTTCAAAAAGCATTTAGCTATATCCACACATTTACAATGAACTTACACATCATAATGAACCATAAAAATGCTCATGTCCTTTGGACAGGGTATCCTGGACCTGACTCCTATGAAAAATTAAAAAGAAGGACAAGCTGAAAACAAAGTGCAAAATAAAATACTGGAATGGGGATTACAGTGACCTTTGTACTCCTCACAGCTGTTCGGGTATTGCTTTCCTTCATTAGCACATCGCAAATGAGGAGCAAGAATCATGAGAACATTTTAGAGTTATCATTTTAAAGTTTTGGCAATTCATTGTCCATTCCTCTTGCCACAGAGTGTTTGTTCTCTAGTATCTGAAATGGATCACCAATGTAATCATACTCCCCACTCAGGACATACCCGCACACGATGGAATTATACTCTGTCTATAGAGTCACTTTGTTGAGACAGTCTTACAGTGCAGTTCAGGCTGGTCTTGAACTCACTATAGAGCCCAGACTGGCCTTGAACTCCTGGTGACCCTCCTGCCTCTGCCCGCAGGAGTGCTGGTTATAGGCAGGCTGGGCATCAAACATTCTTAACTTTAAAATTACCAGAAAACAAAGTAACCTCAGCACAAGCCACCAAGGACACAGCAGCCAATAATGAATATAAATGCTTCTGTTGACATGAAGTGAAATGGGCTTCGCCAGTACCTAGGGTTATAAATGATGCCAGAGAACCACTTACCCTGAGACATTTTGCCAGTGTTCTCCCCAACTCTCCCAGTCTACTTTAACTTGATTTTAACTGAAAGATAGAGTAGATAGCTCAGGGGCGAAGAAAGGTAATTCTTCTCTTCCACAAGGCGTCAGTACTTTACTTCCAGCGGAGACAGTTAACTAATTAACTTATTAAATTAGAGACAATTACTTGGCAATGACAGTAAGCCTGTTGCCTGAACAGACAACTGAAGAGGGAGTTTAAAACTAAAACCAGACTCTCTCCAGTCAGTCAAAATGCTAAAACACTTTAACTGTCATACTAGCAGTGAAAGCTGATACCTCAAAAACTGGTGGAGTAGACGTGGTGGGCAGCTCAACAGTAGAGCACCTGCTAGCATTCTCAAGACCCTGGATTCAATCCCCACTACAAAAAATACAACTTTCGGGCTGGGGGTGTAGCTCAGGTACACAGGTGTGCTCAGCACACTTGAGGCCTTGAGTAAGAACAACACATTGATTTTAAACAACTTTTTTTAGTACCGGGAACCAAACCCAAGGCTTTTACACTGATCTACACACAAGGGCCACTTTTTATATTGCTATAGTATCTCATAAGTAAATTGCCTAGACTGTGGTCAAATTTACATCCTGCTGCCTCAGCCTTCCAGAATGCTGAGATTACAGGCCGGTGCCATCAACCTCAGCTAAAGAACTTACTTTTAATGCTTCTTTTAAGTGACTGGGTAATAATGTTTTAGCCAAGCTTGTAGTACACACATACACCTGTAAGCCTGGCTAATCAGGAAGCTGAGGCAGGAGGATCACAAGTTGGACCCCAGCTTGGGGAACAGGGAGACAACCCCTCACCCCACCCCCGAAACTGGGGCTTGAACTCAGGCAGGCATGGCACCACTGAGCTACATCCCCAGTCCACTGAGACAAATTTAAAAACAATTTTTTTAAAATTTCTTTCTGAAAAGCTTGAGGATACAGCTTAGTGTATAGTGCCCCTGAGTTCAATACAATTAATAATATTTGAATATAATGCTTTAAATAGATTTTTTGAAAATAAAAATAGTCTAACTGTAGAAATAAGAAAATGTTAGGAGTCTCCTCACTCCACGTTTTTCCATTTTGTCCTTATCATTTCAAAGGATGAACTATTACGATTTCAAGTGGAATTATCAAATATCTTATCTTTACTCCAAATAATTTTAGAGTTAATCATTTGCTGTTTCAAAAAGGTCTCTTAAGTAGCTGTAAATCCATCTTGGGAAAGAAGTCAAGGACACATGAAAGACATCAACCAGAAGTAGCTCACAGCCTCAGAACAAAAATAGGTGAGCTATTTTCTAGATTCAACTTTTTGCAAGTCCCAGTATTTGAAAGGTTAAAGCACGTACAGCTTTGATGCTTTCAGAAACATTTACATTTCACTGAGTGTAACTGACAGTCTGCAGCTAAACAAATAAAATAGATCTTACAAAAGAAGACTCAAATGTTTATTCAAAATGTCTGTCTTTAAAAGATGTCAGAGCTTCCTACACTGACACGTCCAGGACACTCAGGTATCTCTCCTCCAGATGAGAAGATCACACCATCTAGAAATCTGTTGCTTCTTAAGCAAAACATCAGCATATCGAGATCTCGCACCTGTCGGAAGTAAACTGGGTAATATCAACTCTTTTGCAATTTATTGCAGTTAACCTTAAGTAAGCTTAAGAATGTAGGCAGCTCCTCTACAGATTAACTATATTAACTACACCTTTCAAAGAGTTTACAGACAATTCTAAATTTCCACTACAGGAAAAAAAAAAAAAAAAAAAAAAAAGCTAACCTAAAATTAAATGACTTGAATGAGTAAAAAAGTCATAGTCTAAATGATACAAATTACCTATTTAAATGGCATGAATTAAAAAACGGTTCTTTCAGTGTTTTATATTTCCAAACATACTCCAAAGACTATAAAGGGAAGGTCTGATGTATTGTGAATAGAAATCTAGTTACTTTTTAAAACTCTATATCAAAAGCAAGAAGGCATACTAAAGTGGGAATAACAAAGCTATAAACACTGTGCAGCACAAAATCGGCTGAAATGCAATCTTGCCTGTGATTTTGCATTCATCATAAAACAGTGTGCCGGTATAAGTCAGATACAGGGAATGCAGGCCAGTAAGACAGCTCATGTGGTCAGGCTGCACAGAAACAGTGCCATCACGGGCTCTGAAACTGGTGTCATAGTTCTAAACTGCTGTGCCATTAACTCACTGAGAATGTTGGGTAAAACACACAGTTCAACTAGGGCAAGGTGGTGTGTCCTAGCTACCAGCAGCTGGCAGTCCTGGCTACTCGGGAGGCTGAGTCGTGAGGACCACAGGTCTGAGGCCAGCCTGAGGAATTCTGTGAGACCTTCACCCGCTCAGTCTAGCTTCCTAGGTGGGGGGGGGGGGGGGTACCACAATGACATAGCTTCTTTCAGTCTTTTCTCCAGACAGAGGCTACAAGCCAAACATCTAGTTAGCTCTCTCTGCCTCTGGTGAGGGGAAACATCCTGGCCACCACTGGGCCTAGAGGCAGTAAAACACAAGCATACTGGAATCATTATTATAAAATGCTTACACTCAGGAAAGCACAGAATCCGTTTCTCTCCTGACTTAGTGAATCTTTCTGGTTTTGCCCAAACATGAAAGAGCTGCAGTTTTTCCTCTCTCTCTCTCTCCAAACCAATGTTTCCTAGCGTTTGGCTTCCAGCATTCCCAGGCTCAGCGGGTCTGCTGTGACCTGTCTGGGCGGCTATCTCTGCTAATCCAACACGTGGCTGTAACCTGAGTCAAGCCAACCTCTTCCTGCACGGCTTTGTTCCAGCTGAAGCGAACTGACATTTTCAGATCTTAACATACTTTCAATTCCAGTGACTCAAATGACAATGCATGAAGTTCAGGAACTGCAGATATCACACAAAGCACTTCCCATACAGAAAAACGACTTGAGTGAATGGCATGTACCAAGGTAAAAGCTGAGCACACAACGCTAATGCTCCTGCTGTCCTCCGTGTTTCTGCTTCTACTTCCCGCAGAAGCCAAATTTAGCCAGGAATGTTGCCCTTTCTCTAGGAGCCCTCTGCATACAGAGAATGACCACACAGCAGGTCTGACATACAGACCCTGTTACAACATTACCACAGGGAATCCACCTTGTGTTAGTAGATTAACTCGACTAGAATGAAAGCATATTCTATGGTAAATGTTTTACTGAGATAAACTATTTTAAACACAGAGGACCACACTGACTTTTTAAAGTTATATTAAGCAGTATTTTCAAAAACATAAATTTTAATTAGCACTGCAAGTTTTTCCCAGTATTACTAAAATCATCCACGTGTGCATTAGGGAAAATGCAGTCTTATACATCTAACTCTAGTTAGCTCTCTCAGCCACATCTTTCATATTCACTAAAAACATAACCTTCTGGGCTGGGGATTTAGCTCAAGTGATATGTTGCCTACCTTGGAATCACATAGGTCCCAAGTTCAATCCCCAGTACCACAAAAAAAAAAGAAAGAAGAAGAAAAAAGAAAAGAAATAAATAAAAACGTAGCCTTCCACTTGATTTTACAAAGAAAATTCTTCAGAACCCTGCCTTTCTTATTCAGAATGCTTCCACAGAATCCAACATGCTTTTTTTTTTTAATTTATGTATTAAAAAAAAAGATTTTAAAAAATAATAATACATATGTCCACTACTACACGTCCTATGTCAGCTACTACTGGACAATGCAGTTCTTAAAAGAGCAGGGAGAACAAGAGCCTTATTAAGCCTTGAAATCAAGTGACGCTGCTATAATAAAGTAGGGACCCCAAAACAATGTTCCCCTGCAAGATGATAAAAACCTTAGAAATAAAATAATAACCCCAGACAATCCAATAACTGGAACTAGAATACTTCCCAGGGCAGAGTAAGTTGAATAATTAATTTATATTGTTCTTTAAATAAATACTTCACCCTCTTGGTCTAAGTAACCATGGGAACATTCAAAGAGCACATATATTTATAAGCCTGGACAAAGCATATCTCTGATAATCAAGGTGCAGCTCCTCAGGGGACAGAATGCTTAATGTTCAGAGGCCTTGATTAAATACCAACATTTCTGCCATAGAGAAAGGAGGACCTTTATCCTGGCAGGGAGCAGAAGGTCTTAAAAGATCTAAGACAAAAAATAAAAAATAATAAATAATAAAAGATCTAAAACACAGACCAACATACCATGTAAAATTCTGGCCTTGATCCTGTCTTTTAAAAAGCTATTCCAAAAAAATAAAATAATCATAGATATTTGAATACTGAATAGAAACTGATGATATTAATTTTTTTTAGGTATGATAATGGTATTATAATTTGGTTTTTCTGCCTCCTTTCTTTTAGGGAATACATACTTGTGTTTACACATAGCACTTGGGGACTTCTTTGAAATAAACCAGCAATATGGGTGAATAAAGATTAGCCATAATTGGGCCTGAGATTTAGTTCACTGGTTCTGGCATCTGCCTGGCAAATGCAAGGTCCCGAGTTCAAACCCTAGTAATACACATCACAATGCCAAGAGTGGTGACTCAGACCTGTAATCCAAGCCCCCAGGAGCATTGCTTTGAGTTTGAGGTTAGCCTGGGTAGTAGTGAGTTCAGGGCCAATCTGAACTACAAAGTGAGACCTGTCTCAAAAAAACTTAAAAAGAAAAACTTATAAAAAGCCGTAATTGGCAAATTATATGATTTTCTATAAATTTATATGTGACATTTTCCATAATTAAAATGGATGCACTTTAAGACCATAATGTTAAGTGGAATAAATTAGACATACAAACTTAAATATCATCTTGTCTCTCTTATATGAGAAACCAAAATATAAAGAGCAAAACAAAAGATAGATTAATAGGAAGTAGGAAGTAAATATTTTCAAATGAGAAAGGTTCAAGAGATGGAGGGAGAAGGAAAGAAGAGAGAAAAGGGATTAAAAAGGAATTAGGAGGTGTTATGTGCATGTACCAACTCCACACAAGGAATATAAACATTATGTACTACAAATATGTACTAAAAAGATAAAATAAGGGGCACAAAAAACACTAGGATGATTTTGTATATACTAATAAACCTGTATTTCCAAAGAAAATAAAAAGATAAATTGCACTAAAATACATAAAGCAAGTTTCCTCCACTTACCATAGGACCTTGAGCAAGTCATTCAACTTCCTAGAACAATAAAATGGAAATACTAGGGCTAGGGATGTAGGTCAGTGTAGAGCGGGTGCTTGGTTTGCATAGGTCTTGAGTTTAATCTGCACCACAAAAAAATAAATCAGCTGGGTATGGTGGTGCATTTCTGTTATGCCAGCAGCAGGAGGATCTCAAATTTGAGTCCTTCCTGGGTAACTTAGTGAAATCCTGTCTCAAGATTAAATAAAAAAGGACTGGGCATGCAGCTTGGTGTGGAAGGCTCGGGTCGAACCCCCAGTGTGTGCGTACATGTGTGTGTGTGTGTGTGTGTGTGTGTGTGTGTGTGTGTGTGTGTGTGTAAAAAGAGACAGAGAGAGAGGTGTGCTAAGAGTGTAGCTTAAGAGTAGCAAACTTGTCTAACATTTATGAAGCCATGGATTTGATCCACAGCACTACAACTGTTCTGAGATTAAGTCAGATTTACATATAACACTTAAAATAACACCTAAAATATAATAGTAACTCAATAAGCTTTAGCTGTTATTATTTATGTTTTTAATAAATCACAAACCTTTCACTTTTCTAAATAAATGCCTGGGAAAAGGTCTAAAAGAAACCAACTAAGAACAGTAATTACCTTTTTAGGTGGCAGGAGAACACTGGGATTTGGGGGTACAGTTCAGGAAGGACTCTGAGAGTGACTTCACAGTGACAGCTGGCTAAGGTTGAAGATCACTTGAGCCCAGGAGTTTGAGACCAGGTTGGGCAATATAGTGAGAAATGGGGGTGAAGGGGGGACAACACCATGCAGAAATTTGTAATGCAAGTAGTGTTTATGGCTTGTTTGGATGTCCCCCCAAAGTCTCATACTTTTCCAGAAGTAGCAGAATCTAGAGTATGTGACTGATTCATGGTGGGGGTAGAACCAAGGGTACTAGTGCATATGAGTGCTAACTGCCTACATAAGACTAAAGGGGCAGAAAGATGCTGTTAAGGTATCTTGTTGCTTTGCTACTTTCTGGTATCTATAAACTGTTTCTCCTCTGATAAACTGCCCTGCCTTAGAGCCAGTAGATTAGGAACTGAAACCTCTGCAAACTAAGCCAAATTAAACTTTCTTCTGCTAACTGGCTGTTGGGTATTTTATCTTAGAAATGAGAGAAAAGTAACTAATACAAGTGGCTTTAGGCTACGAGTACTTTAAGAATTGAGATGTCTTATTCATCTCAGACCTCCAGCCCCTAAACCGTATCTGATTCCTGTTAGACAGTCAGTAGCTATTTGTGTTGAACAGAGTTACCTGAAATAATAACTCACAGCATGATAGGGGTAAGAAATATATAAGAATGATATTAAAGGGGCCCAGAATTTAGCTCAGTGGTTCTTGCACCTGCCTTGCAAGTGTAAGGACGTGGGTTCAGTTCCCAGTAACCACACATAACAATTCCGGGTGCAGAGACTCACGCCTATGAGCAAAGGGAACCACATACCACAGTGCCGGGCATGGTGGCTCACACCTGTAATCCCAGCATTTGGGAGGCAGAGGCAGGAGGAATGCTGTGTGTTCAAGGCTGAGCTCAGGGCCAGTCTAAACTACAAAGTGAGACCTGGTCTCAAAAAAAAAGAATGATGTTAGAGAGAGGAAGAAAATCATTAGAAAGAAGAACTATCTGAAGGAAGAATATATTATAGTCCTTTCACTTAAGGTATGGCCAAAATATATGGTTAACATTTAAATGTTTTTGAAAATTTATTGCAGTAAAAAACACATTGCCATTAATCCCCTCGAGAACCCTACCTTTCGCTTCAAACACATGCACTTACCCCATTGTTCTTGCCACTTTCTGAGGTAGTTCTGGAAGTCCTCTTTGCTGAACATCTTTACGAGAAGTGGTTCAAGGTATGGGGAGTGCTGTTGCCCAAAGCTACCCAGCGGAAGAAAGGGCAGGCTTGTAAAAACATTCCAGTGTGTCCTCGTCACTTTATACACCAGGTCTGGCTCTTCCCAAAGTCAAAATACCCATGGAACGTAATTATGTTGAAGTGATTCAAGACATTGAGGCAGCTACAACAGCACAACTACTCACAAAAAGGAATTCCACATAAAGAGGATGTGGTTTTCTGATATAATAGAGTATTACTCTGCCATAAAGAATGACAAGTTTGTGTCATTCATACTCAAATGGACGTACCTTCAGAACATACTCATAAGTGAAATAAATAGGTCACAGATGTGTAAATACTGTATCTTTTCTGATATGAGAAACTGAAAACGTAAATAAGTCCTAGAATATATGTTAGATATTGTAAAATAGAAACTATTCAAAAGGAAGTGGGGTGGGGGTAAGTAATGAGGGGGACAGAAAAAATTGTGATGATAATTTTTAAAAAAGGAAACAAAGCTTATGTATTTAGGGGGTGAGGGTTATAAAGTGGGTAGGGGAATGGGAAAAAAATGAGAATCAAGGGGTCATATACTGCTACAAATTGTCAATGTTGAATGTGATCATAATGTGTATATAAAATGTACCTATTTCACAATAAAAAACAAAAGACTTTCACAAATGTTTCAGAAAGTGGTGAGAACAATGGAATAAATGTATTTGAAAATGGTGGGGGGTGGTTCTGAAGGGATTAATGGCAATGAATCTTTTACTGTAACATAGTTCTGTTCAAGCATTCCCCATATCTTTCTATCACACCATATAATTTTTGCAGGTAGTGAGAAAGCAGCACTAGAAAGCACACTGTTGAATGCGGCACTGTTAACTTGGTGAAGCCCTGTGGAGATACAGAATCCCTTCCCATGTCTGTCTCTGACCCTCCTTCCAGGTTTCTGGGTTTCCCAATCCCGAATATGTTGAGTAGATATATTTCTTGTTCTTACCCTGCCCAGTTTTCCTCGCTTTTTTGAGAAACTACATGCTAATTTCCCTTTAAGATAGTTCTCTCTTCCCAATTCTGCAGTTACACAGGTGATTCTAGTGGGAGCAGACTCAGCAGCTCCAGAAGTGTGCTTGTGACACACACTCTAGCCAGTGAGAGGAATGAATCCATCTGGTACACAGTTCAGAGGTTCAGAGCAATAATTCTTATGCTTAACCTAGAAATGAGGAAAATTGCTAAAATGATAGGATTTTAATAGGAGGCTTCTGCACATAGTACAAAGTTATCACAAAGAAAATCAAAACTAAGATGTATGTGATTCTGACATCAGTTAAGTCCCTAACAAGTACTAGCTAAAACCAGTATATTCTGGACCCAATCAAGTTTGAATGAATTTCTGTCAATTAAGGATGAAATCATCTTGACTAATATTCTTCAGAATAGGTATTTTTTTCCAGATCTGGAAACTTCTACTGGCCATCCCAAGGATTTCAGTGGAAGATGCTTCAGAAATGTTCACACTACTACATCCTGTGTACATCCAGTACTACAGACCAAGGAATAGTGATTAAAAAGAAGGAAAACTTACCCACACAAATAATGAATGACAAGTCTAAAGGCTGTGTCTTGTTACTTCTGAACCTCTGGTTGAACTACTATTCTTTTCTGGTCCAGACTAGACAACTAAAGATTGGGAAGAAAATTCAGCAAATATCTGCCATGGTCTGTTGGGTCTACCAGCCTTATTCTATGGCTATATCTCTTCTCAGAACTTCACAGACTTGAGAGAAATTACTTATTTCTGAATATGGGGATTTGCATGTCTCAAGAATATGATTAATAATTGATAACATATACACAATCACATGCATATTAACATTTTGGTTACATTGTTTGGCCCAGCAGTTATCTGGGGAACAGAAAGGAAAGAAGAAATAAAGAGTGAAAGAGGAAAGGGGAGAGTGAGAGAGAAAGGAAGTCTTCATTTTAACTTTAAAAAGGAGGGCAGAAAAACTAACTTTTATTTAGTTCCCATATGTTAGGCATGGTTTATGTATCACTTCATTTAATCTTTGTGCTGGATGTAGTTACTCGATCTTGGATGAGAAAACAGGTTCCAAAAGTGATGTAAACATCTAAAGCCAATAAGAAAAAGAGGTCACATAAGGATTCAAGTCCAAGTTAGACTATAAAGCCCATACAGATTTTAGCTACTTTCTGCAGCCTCCAGGATAAGAAGAGTTCCATCCAGGATGCAGTGTTCATAATTCACAAGAAGGACAAAATGTAAACAACAGTGTATATATCAATATTGTACATGTAAACTGTAAGGTCAATCATTCTACTTCCAAAGTGAAAGTCAAGAGATCTTCACTGGTTTCCACACCACTGTTAAGAAAAAAATCAAACACTTTTCTGTGGCCTAAATACAAGGACCTGCTCAGTGTATCCCTTTTATCTCACCTCTAACTGGCCATTCATTCCCTTATCACTGAGGTTTCAGGTAGTCCCCTTTCTTTTTTCTTCTTCTTTTTTTGAAACAGGATCTGTTTTATAGTTCAGACTGGCCCAAAACTCACTATGTAGCCTAGGCCAGCCTTGAACTCACAGCAATCTTCTTGCCTCTGCCTCCCACAGTGCTGGAAATACACCCTTTTCTATTGTTAAACATATCAACCCCTTTTCTCTAAGTCTGGGCACACATGAGTCATCATCTGTTTGGAATTTTTTTCTATCACCTGCCCTTTTCTTACTAGCTCTCAACTCTGATATCACCTCCTCAGGAGAATTCATTGACTATCCTCTTGGAAAT
Organism: Petromus typicus; assembly: GCA_004026965.1. Lineage (NCBI taxonomy): Eukaryota > Metazoa > Chordata > Mammalia > Rodentia > Petromuridae > Petromus > Petromus typicus. Next base: position 11,045 of record PVIR01009385.1, on the reverse strand, counting down.
GATGAAAATGGTGGCACTTACCATCGTTATTTCTTTATATGCCATGTGATCAAAAAATATATAGTGAAGGTTTACTTTTTCAAATTTTTATAAGACACACTGCCATTAATTTGTCCTCAAAATGCTTCTCCCAACTTTGAACACATTGTCCCACTATCCTTGTCACCCTCAAGCAATTCTGGAAGTTCTCTTGCATGAGTATCTTTAGCTGCGCTGCTGTGCCGGCCTCAGGGTCCTGAATCACATTGACCTTGCATGTGATTTTGATTTGGGGGAAGAGCTAGAAGTCTCATGGTGAAAGATCCTGTGAAAAGGTGGGCGAGGACACAAGCTAACATTTCTACAAACTTGCCTTTCAGTCGGATGCTACTCAGGGGTGACAATCACTGAATTTTTGATCCTACCTTGTAAAGACATGAAAGAAGACATCCAAAACTGCAAAAAGTGTGTTCAAACTGAGGGGGAGTGTTTTGAGGGATTATAATGGCAACTTGTCTACTACTGAACACTTGTCATATTTTGATCACACTACATAGTTGCCTTGGTCAGTGTCATCTTTTTTCTTATTTGTAGACTTTTTCATTGTCTTTCACACCTCTACAATATAAGTCCCCACCTCTAGCTTATCTCTGTGAAGGTAGAACCTTGCATCGGACATAGCGTGACACACACTAGGCAATTTAAAGTACACTGATCCTCAGGTTCAGTTCCATGCATGGCCAAAAATAACGTAGTGATTGGTAGTAGAACATAACATGGTGTTTTAAAACACTAGACTTCTCATCTTTTCAGCTATTTTTTTTTTTTTTATTTTTTGAGACAGGGTCTCCTTTTGTAGTTCAGGCTGGCCCTGAACGCAGCCTCAAACTCACATCACAGCAATCCTCCTGCCTCTGCCTCCCAAGTGCTGGGATGAAAGGCGTGAGCCACCACGCCCGGCACTGTGGTATGTGGTGCTGACTGCTGCTGGGTGTGAGTCTCCACGCCCCAGTATTGTTATGTGGTTACCGGGATCGAACCCAGGCCCTTAAGCTTGCAAGACAGGCACCCGGAACCACTGAGCTATATCCCCGGCCCTTCAGCTATTTTTTAATCCTTGTGAATGATTCAAGGACACAGTCTCATTATGAGATCATTCTGTCCTTAAATCCTAACACTTATTTTTAAGATTTTTTTTTTTTAATTTTTTGAGACAGAGCCTCACTTTGTAGTTCAGGATGCCCCTAACTGACTACGTAGTCTAGGCTAGCCTCGCACTCACCCAATCCTCCTGCCTCTGCCTCCCTAATGCTAAGATTACAGGATTGAGCCACAACGCCCAGTCTGCCTAAGACTTTTTTAATGAAAACTTCAATAGTTTACAACACAAAGATAAAGCTATTATCTTCTGTTTCCATATTCTGGAAAAATGGGGACAATGCTTAATCAGCCAGGCTCCACTGTGTTCCATGTTGTTTATTTAACCCAATTTATGCTGAGAAGCCTCCTTTGAGTTTCAGGTCCTAAATTAATAGGCTCTCCTTTTCTTTTTTGAGACAGGGTCTCCCTTTGTAGTTCAGGCTGGCCCTGAGCTCAGCCTCAAACTCACATCACAGCAATCCTCCTGCCTCTGCCTCCCGGGTGCTGGGATTACAGGCGTGAGCCACCATGCCCGGCACTGTGGTATGTGGTACTGGTTGCTACTGGGGTGAGTCTCCACGCCCAGTATGGTGTATGGTTACCGGGAACGAACCCAGGTCCTTGTGCTTGCAAGACAGGCGCCTACTTTGTTTTTTCTTTTTTTTAAGAAAAAAATGAACACTTCTATTTGCAAGAAGTGGGATAAAGTTCCTAAAATACAACTTTTTGTTTAAAGATCTTTCTCTTTATTTTTTTCTTCCTATCTCCCCTCTGCCTCCATCCTCTCTCTCATTCTTCTTACTTGAATTCCAGGGGATCAAACACGGGCCTCACAGTGCTAATGTGAGCCCTCTATTTACTTTCTATTTTAAACTCCCGCCAGATTGCTTTCCAAAGAGTCTCCATTTCTGCAAATATTGTATGAGAATACCCATTGCTTCACATTTGGCCTCAGTAGATGTTATTACCCTTAATACTTAAAAATCATTCCCTAGTGTGGGAGCACAAGGGTCGAGTTTCATCCCGCTTTGCTTTCTATCAGCGCCATCTACTACTTCTCTTAACTGTGTGAGACAGAAAGAAATGCATTTTCATAAACTTATACAGGATATTATATATCCTGGATATGATCTTTGCTACATTGATTCTAATGATAAATGCACAGGATCAAAATGACATTGAGCCTTACATCTCAGTCAATTTTTTTTCGGGAGGGAAGGACGTTACCAGAAATCAAACTCATGACCTGCTTGTGAGGCAGGTGCTGGAACCACTAAGCTAACTCCCAGCCCACCTCAGAAAACTTTTGATCTGGCACACACAGCTATAAACTTTAATATATTCCTTTTATCATAACACACAAATAAATGAAGAACAAGCTGATCAACTAAGAACACTGAAGATATTTTTTTAAACATTCACTTGAAAGTTTTATAAACCTACTTCGCCACCAGGCACAAACAAGATTAAGTCTTCATCCTGACATTTCCTAGGTGTACAGCAAACAGCCTGCCACAACTCCTGTTGTCCCCACCTCCCCTGCATGTGCAATGCTTCTACTAAATCCTCCCCTTACTAAATACATCTGATGTAGCAAGAATGGGTCAGTGACAATGTGTAGGGGGGTGAGAGAGGTGAAAGAAGAGATAAAATAAGAGTAAAAGCAGCATCTCAGTGAATACCCCCATTTTAAACTAACAGAAAACACGGCTCACAAAGCTTAAGAAACAAACAACAACAACAAAATCACAGAAAGTATCCTATCTCCTCAAACTCAATACAGTGCTTTACTTATAAAGTCCTGATGGGCTTGCACACATAATTCCACTAAACAGAGCTCTATTTTCAAAAGACTACTCCATTGTCTTACAGAACAACAGACTCCAGGGCCACATTATGTGTGAAGTTTAACAGTTAATAACCACAGATCTAAGCTTTCATCCATGTGCTAAAATTTAAAATTAAATCTTCTCTTGGTAGCTTTAAGCAGCACAAAGGATCCTGAACTCAATTGACCCCTAAGTGCTACTAAAACCAAATCATAATAACAGAATATCCTAACTATGACGGGACCCTTTTTGTAAAACTCCCACGTCAAGCTCCTGTGGAACTCTCCTCTCACTTCTCCTCCTGCTTCTCACTTCAATTATGAGTATCAATCCCCAGGCCTCCTAACCACGAGGATGTGTGTACCAACTGTATACACTTGTGTATGTCCAAAACTGACTTTAACTTAGTGAGTCACAAACTCAACCCTCCCCCTCAACCCCAGGCAAAAACTCCCCAAAGGAATGCCTGATCAGTTAACATCTGTCCCCAAAGTGCCAACTTCCCGATTCCTTCTTTAGTTCTAAATTTAATACCAAATTCAACAGACTCTTCCCTTACAAAGTCCCCAATATTGTCTTTCTTTTCCATTTCCCCAGCCATCAGACACTCCACATGCATTATTTCAATAGCCTCTTAGCTGATCGCCTCACTTACTTCCAATCTCTCCCCATTTTATCCAACACACACTCAAAGAGCTGCCAGAATCCACCACTTCAATTTGTCCACTGAGAAACCCAAGCAGCCTCCCTGCTGTTTCAAATCCACCCTCCTCCGCCAACTACTTTAAGCAATTTCACTGTAGAGACTTTTAATTGATCACCTAATCAGATTACTTTTTCTTTAACTAAACAAAACACAGCTGCCCTTGGCCCCTGATATATCTGTCTTTCAAAAATCACTCTCCTTTAAGATCTTTTTAAAAAGCAGCACAGTGTAGGCTGAGGAGTATGGGTTCTGCCTCCTCTTTGTTGGTACGAATGTAAAGTAGTGGAGCCACTGTGGAAACCAGTCTGGCGATTCCTCCAAAAACCTAAAATTAGAAAGTCCGAGCCAGGCATGATGGTGCACACCTGTAATCCAGAACTGTGGGAGCAGGAGGCAAGATCACAATCTCAAGCCCAGCTTGGGGAATGTAGCAACTTAGAACCTTAAAAAAATTAAAAGAACTGGAGATGTTGCTCAGTGCAAAGACGATGGGTTCAATCTTCAGAACTAGAAAAAACAAAAAACAAAAAACAAAAAAAAAAAAAAAAGGAAAAAGAAATCCCATTCCTTTGCCCAACTGTATGTTTCTTACGTACAATATGTACCAAGAAAATTAAAAACACTGTGCTGTAATAATACAAGCACACTCACGTTCATAGTAGCACAATTCACAACAGCTTAGCTTTAGGCAGCGTAGATGCCTATCAAAAGATGAATGCACAAATGTGGTGCATAGAGTATTATTCAGCCATAAAGAAGAATATCACGCCATATACAGGTACATGGGTGGTACTTGACGCAATCATGATAAGCAAAATACAAAGGCTATTGATTTTTTAGCATTGATGATAAGCAAAATAAACTAGACTCAGTTAAATGTTACATCTTCTCTTATATAAGAAAACTGAACTATAAATAAAGAGGGATAATAGGAAACTAAAAGGCAGACTCTCGGAGATAGGGGAGAGGATCAAAGAAAGGCAGGGGAGAAGGGATAGATAAAGGTATTGTAAAAGATCCAAGATATTTCTATGTATGTACCATTTTTTCAAAATAAACATTATTCAGTATTACAGACATGTACTAATTGAAAAAAGAGAAAAGAAAATAATTCAATGAATTTAATAATCTTAAAAAATATTTCTAGTCCGGGGATTTAGCTCAGTGGTTCCAGTGCCTGTCTTGCAAGCGCAAGGATCCAGGTTCGATCCCCGGTAACCACATACAATACTGGGTATGGAGACTCACCCCAGCAGCAACCAGTACCACATACCACACTGCCGGGCGTGGTGGCTCACACCTGTAATCCCAGCACTCGGGAGGCAGAGGCAGGAGAATTGCTGTGATGTGAGTTTGAGGCTGAGCTCAGGTCCAGCCTGAACCACAAAGCGAGACCCTGTCTCAAAAAACCTAAAAAACAAAAAAAATTTCTAGATGATCTTGGGTTTCTACATCATCTTTTAGAGCCGTAACCAATTATTTTGTTTCCAATTTAAACATGATAACCTGGAAGGTTTTTTAATGACATGATGTTGTGTTTACTGTGGTCAGGTGAGTTGCAAAAAAGTGGTAATATTGCAAAAAGAAATAAAATCTGGAATTTTTTTTAAAGAGTACAGGTTCTAGAGTTTGCTGGTCTATACTACTTGTGAAATAAGAGACATTAAGTCATTTAACTTTATCTATATAACAAGATACCAAGCCTACTTCATATATTTGTTATGAAAATTAGTGTAATCCGCCAGGGATTTAGCTCAGTGGTTCCAGCACCTGTCTTGCAAGCTTAGGGGCCTGGGTTCCAATTCCCTGGAAACCACATACAATACTGGGCGCGGAGACTCACGCCCAACAGCAATCAGAGCCACATACCACAGTGCCGGGCATGGTGGCTCACACCTGTAATCCCAGCACTTGGGAGGCAGAGGCAGGAGGATTGCTGTGATGCGAGTTTGAGGCTGAGCTCAGGGCCAGCCTGAACTACAAAGGGAGACCCTGTATCAGAAAAAATAAAAATTTTAAAAGAAAAATTAGTGTAATACCCTTGGATCACCGAGCCAGTGTATCACACACTCTAAATGGTTGGTAAATGTTAGCCACTGTCTTTATCACATGATCACTCAGTTCTGGGCAAGCCAGCTTACTTGCTCTACCACAGGCTATGCATTTGCCTTCCACGTTCCTGTCTCCTCCACACAGACACAATGAGACATGGCCTCCGAGAGGACTAGTCCAACCACAAATCCGTCATCATTCAAGGCTCAGCTCCATTCTCTATCTGAATTATCCCATTTAATGTTTACTACTGAACTAAATATAAGCATGTGGCACACAACAAATAATTCTGATATTTGTCAAGGAGAAAAAAGAGAGAGGAAGGAATGGGAAGAGGGGCTAGAGACAGGGCTCAGTAATAGAGTGCTTGCCTATCACGTTCAAGGTCCTGAGTTCAAAGATATATACTGTATCTCCAGTACTGCAACAATAAAAAATTGCTGGGTAAATATGCTTAGTGCTAAAGAAACACATAACCAGAATGTATTCTGTCTTAGATTATATCTAAAATATTCATAAATTATATGCATGTATTATAAAACTTTTTGTAAAAGGACCCAACAGCTTTAAGTAACTATAGTTTGAAGTATTTAAGCCAGAAGTAAAAATCTAATATTTGAGAACTGTGCACTGTGAACTACCTACCTATACTCTAATTTTCTAGCTGCTTTGTATCTTCCTGAAGGTATCCATGTACTATCCTTCTCTTACCTATTAGTAATATTTCAGTCAGTCTTTACCCTTAGTGCTAAGTATGGAGTTATGTTTTCAAAATAAAAATAGCATATTATCAAAATAACATGAAAAGGGTTGGGGTATAACTCAATTATAGAGTGCTTGTCTAGCATGTGTGAGGTCCTGGATTCGATCCCTGATATTGCAAGACAATTAAAATTATAATATGTAAAAAGATACTATAACATCAAAATATTTAAAGAAATGTAAAGATGTAAGAGTTGTCAAACAACTCCTGGCCTCTCTCCTTATACCTCTAACCACTCCCTCACAAAAAAATCCAGAAACAAAACAAAAATAAATTCCACACAGAATTTCAAAGTTTTTCTCCATGGAATGCTTAACACCAGAAGGACCTCAGTGCTCATTCTTTTCCATCTCACCGAGTCCATATGAGAAGGTAACATCTGGAAGGGTAAATAACTATCCTACAGGTACAAGAGCCAGACAAACGCAGACCTGAGAAGAAAGCCAGTATTCCTGACCCCTGGACTAGCGCTCTTTTCACTCTGTTAAGCAACAATTCAACTAATTTTTCCCATGTCTACTTAATCTAGAAAAGAAGATTATCTATCACATGAACTCACAAAACAATTGAGTCTGACAGAAGACATAGTGCTGCTATATTCTGGGGTATTCTCAAGAATATCTGTGAAGAACAAAATTAGCCACAGATGGAGCAGCTGTACTGTAATTATTTTTGTTATAGAAAAGATACTTTCTTTAATAGATTTTATAAATTTAGGATTCTCATTTTTACTAATTCTTTTGCTTTGTTTGCAGTGCTAAGAGTCAAACCCAGGCCTTGTACATTCCAGCACTTACCACTGAGCTAGTCCTTTTACGAATTACACATATGTATGGCCATCTACACAACCTCCTCCCCAACAATAGTTTAAGGAAACCACATGTCTTAGATAAAAATGTCATCTAGTCTAGGCTCATCAGCATTTGTTAGAATCTGTTCCTAATTATAGAATCACAGACTTTTGGAATTGGAAAGCACCTTAGAGGTCACCTTCCATTTTACAGAGGAAAATAATACCCAGCAGGAATCTGCCAAAGGTTAAAGTATCTACACAAGAACTCAAACACAGAATAAAATTTCTCAAAAGAAATTTTCAGAGAAAAATAGAATATTTAAAGAAAACACCTGAGTTTATCTCTCTTTACATTTACTTAAGTACAACTTCCTCCCTTGAGAACTTTAGAAATTTTTAAAAAGAAAGCAAAAGAAAAAACTAAGCCAACTATTTTTTTTAATCTACAGCCAAGTCATTAATCCTAAAAGCTTAGCAGAAGGTTAGATCCTTGTAAGAATTTGAGAGCAGCATTTCATAACGAACCCCAAAAGCCTGTGGATATAATATAGACAAAGAAAAAGAAACACAACTTAAAATTAGTTATCATATTCTTATCTCTGTAACAAATTACATGGAAGATTATTCTTAAGTAAGCAAAGTTTATGCAACTGTCAAGGAAGATAGAATTTTACTTACCCTATCTATCAATTACACAAAAAGGCCAATATATTTTGAAATATCATCTTCATCTAAGTAGCTATGGGAAACTGGAAGTTCTTTATAACTTACTTTTACATATCGTAAGCCATGAAAGGGAAGATAGTCTCAAGAAAACTATTTACGAACTCTTAATACAAAGGAAAAGTTTGAATCAGACATTAGTAAGAAAATTATAAACTATGCTGTCCAGCCATGTTTGCCAAAGTACCTGAAAACAGGATATTCCTCAAGGTTAAGGCTTCAAAAGGACTAAGTACTATAACCCCTTTTGTTTTTTTTCAGAAGAGACACACTACACGAAGAGATTTACCTGTAGAAATATGTTTCTTAACTCGTGAGGATCACCTCGCTTGGTAGTCTGCACCTGAAAGGAGGGGCGGGGAAAGGTAGTTAATGCTTCACTACAGACCGCAATCTCCTTAGATTAGAGTTCACATCTGCTAACAATCAATGCTCTTATCTTTTTAAGAGCATTTAATTTAAAACAACCCAAAAGCCCTAACTGCTGATAACAACTGGCAAATTGGAGGTCTGACTAGAGTCAAAGAGCGGAGTGAATAGCCTAAGATAGGGCCAATTATAGGCGGTACTTCCCCTGAACCGCAGTGGAAACGCTACTTTCTCCACATCTACTAGCAACACAGTAACACCTAGCAAGCCACAAATCAAGAGATCCACAAGAGTGGAGCAACAGGAGATTCAAAACACCCAAATTAACAGCATGGCCTAGCAGCCTTCTTTCCCAAAGCAAACCAATAATAGCGTATAATTATCTCGACGCCCCCTTCTTTCCTCATCCAACCAAAACATGACAGCCGCCTCAAATAAAATACTTTCAGCATCCTGCAAATGTCAACCGCGGCCCTCCCGCTGTATGGAGGCCCCAAATTGCCCAATACTCACCCCTCCCCCACCGCCATACACTGATGCCCTAGGCAGCCCCGGCTTTCCTTGCCACTTGCTCGCCAACTCCGGGCTCACAACCCCACGCGTCTAGAAGGGCACTACTCCTCCTTCCCGACCCGTGGACCGCACCAGCCCCTCCAACTCCAAGCCCTCCCGCCCCTCCCCCAGCCGGGCATCCTCTTCCTTCGGCTCCAAGCCCCGCAAGCTCCCCAGCCGCAAGCCGGGGCCCAGGACGAGCGATCTAAGAAGGGGGCGAAGGAGGAGATGGCCAGCGGCAGGGGGCTGCGGGCGGGACCCACGTCTATGCAATAAAGGCAGCGGCAGAGTTGGAGTCACCTTGACCGCCATGCTGTGCTCGGAAGCCGGGGACGAGCGGGCGAGCGAGCGAGCGGGGCCGAGCTGTCAGGGCGCGCGCGCGCGTCGCCTCCCCGGCCGCGCCCGCCCTCCGCTCGCCGGCGCCGTGCGCGTCTCTATGCAAATGAGCCGGGCGACAGCCGGCGGGGCTCGGGCCGCGGCTGCGGGGAGCGGGACCCGCCGGCCCCGCGAAGCCAGCGATTCCGACGCCGGCCCGCGAGGCTGGCGCTGCCGAGCCGCCGCCCGGCGAGCTGCAAGTTTCAGGGCCTCGTAGTGGGTGTGGTCCGGGCGCAGGCTACTGCCAAAGTCATTTCCCCGAGGTTTTAAGGAACACTTGGGGCCTGCGTTGAGCAAGAGTTCAAAGCAGCGAAGAGGATGTCCCATTAATAACAGTGAATTGGTGACAGCTAATATCGAATACTGACTGAAAAGATTAAGAACCACTCTGGGCAAAACCTAAGTAGATCTAACTTGAGAGATACGCCCCTAAAATAGCATGGAGCGAATAAACTTGGTCCATTTTTTCTTTGTGAACTACTGTGAGGGTTTATTAATGTCGACTTGCTGGACTTTTCTAATTACTCAAATCTTTCGGACAATGAGAGAGGGTATATCGCAAACAGAAAAATTACATTGTTCTTAGTTAGGGCTGATACTGAGGCTTAGTCCTCCCTTTGCATGGAAACAACTCACCAGTTTCCTAGCTCTACCTGAGAAGTAATAGCTGTACCTTGAACAAGTTAATAAATGTCTCTGTGACCTTCGCAGGCCACATACTTATTCACTCGGACATCCCTGAATGCGCGTTATATGCCGAGCACCATCCCGCTTGTAATGAACACCAAGACTTTAAAAACATACTATAGTCCCTGCCTTCTACAAGGTTGCAGATAGAAAGCTGTGCTTCCCCACAATGTCAACCACGTGTGAATTGTTTTTATACAAAGCACATTCCTTGTTTTTTTAAAAACTCAACAATTTCAATATTTAATTTAGCTAAATTACACTTAACCAGAGCCCACCGCAATAACCCATAGGTCTAGGTACCAGATCACCCCCTCTTACATTTCCAGTGTTGAATCTCGCATGAGGCTTCCCATTTCTCCATATTAGTCATATTGGTGTTAAATATCCAACTTTCCAGAAATGAAGAGTGACAAATGGAAATTATTGGCAGGTAAAGCTGCATTACCGGTGCTCCCAAGATGAGCCTTTCTGCTGCCGTTGCTCTACCACTGTTTCGTTCTCCTTCCGTCTATTCCAAGTGTTTTTGGTACTATAACATTTTGTCCTGCTAGCATCTTGTGTTTCTCATACAGTTTTTTAATGAAGTTTCTGTAAGTAAGAATGTCAAAAAATGTATTTTATTAATTTACAAAGGAAGATATGTTCAGTTAATACCCCAAAGCTCAGCTGTTTGAACAAAGTATTTGAGGGAAGAAAGGGAGGCATTTGTAAATTAATATTGTTATAACTACACTACCTAAAGCAACACATAGATTCAATACATTCTTATCAAAACCCCTGTGATATTATAAAATATGTGTGGGGAATAAAAGAACAAATAGCCATTTCAATTTTAAGGGAAAGAAGAAAATCAAAGTAAGGGCATCACATTTCTATTTCAAATTATATTTTAAAACTATAGTAATCAAAACAGTATGTTACTGGCATAAATGCAAACATGTACTGCTAGAAAAGAATGGACAGCCCAGAAATAAATCCAAATACATAGTTAACTAATTTTTAACAAATGAACCAAAAGACACAATGAAGATGGATAATCTCTTCAATAAGTGAATGTGAAATAAACCTTTTCTT
>PVIR01009384.1:0-51961 GCA_004026965.1 Petromus typicus | reverse complement strand
GTTTCTGCCTGGGTTGTGGCATTAATTTTCTAGGGGGTACCCAGCCTGTGTCTTGCCTCCCTCTAATCCAGGCAGCAATTTTAGTGATTTTTCTATAAAAAACAATTTATAATCTTTATAACCCCAGAATGTGTTTCTAGTAATCCAAAGATAGAGCCAGTACACCACACACGGCACACAGCTTTTCCTCCAATATGTGACCAGTGTATCTCCTCCAGCCCAGCTCACATTCCTCTCTGAGTCCTGGCACCCCAGGCAGGCTGCGCCTTTCAGTTCCTGCTCTCTTCTTCGAGGTTCACATGTGCGGTGCCTCCTGCCTACAGCACCCGTTCCCTCTTCTTCCTCATCCTTCAGGAGCCGTTTATGAGTCACTTCCCCTCCAAAGGCTTCCCTACCAGATACAGAAGTTTCTCTCTAACGCTCTGCATGTGCTTTGATGTCTCCCAACAGAAAGTTGGTTCCTGAAGACTGAAACGTTTACTTTATATCCCACTAAATCAAATCCGATGAAGGACATCACAGTATTGTTCATCCTTGTATCACCAGTCTGGCCTAGTGTCCAGCTATTCAGTATACTCAATAAAAACGGCTCAGTTTTTATAGATAAATATCAGGAAACATTATAGTAAAGCTTAACTCTAATACCACCAACTAAGGAAAGCGACTATGTGCTTAAAATAATCTGATTATGAGCCTTCATATTCTTTGAGGTAAAATCTCCAGCGAAATGGTCCACTGTTAGGAAATCATCTTTTGGACAACGGGAATAAGTTCCCTGGTGATAAAGAAACAAGAAGTAGTTACTTGTGCAATTAGAAATGTTATCCTTCAATAAATTCATGATACATTAATGTTATGATAAATTTTCATAATTTAGATAAAAGATTTGCATTTTTAAAACTACTAAATTATCTAACAGTCTTCCATACTCATTTTTGAAACAAAAGCAAGTCAAGAAAAAATACGAACTTGCTGCTAGAAAATAAGTACGGAAATAAAAAATCCATAGAAGAGAAAATTCAGTCAACAACTATGAGAAAAGATGCGCAGTTCTACTAATTGTCAGATATATATGCTAATTAAAGTAAAGTATAATTCATATTCAGCAGATCTTTAAAATTTAAAACAACTGTCAATACTAAATACAGCTGAAGACGTCGAGTACAGAAATTTTCAGTGGCCTCTGTTGGGAGCATCAATGTGTCAAGATAAAATAAGATCATATTTTTATAATTTCACCAAGTTTATTGTGGCTACAAAGGAATAGTTCTTGAACTAGGAGAGCTGCTGCTGAAGGCAGAAAGAAGTTTCCTTACAGCAGTGAAGGCACAGCTTATACAGCATACAGAAGGAAATATTTTGACTGTTTTTGTAGTTGACCATTATATATCACCATTTTTTTGGGGGGGGCAAAAAGCACTGTTTAAACTTGTTTTTGAAAATAGCTGATTGGTTTAATCTTGGTGAATTATGCTAACAGCATTGTTATGACTAGAGCTAGCAATTCAGAAATTCAAGATGATAAATTTTGGGGTATGTGTTTACGGATGGTCAGGCTTGGATTATATGTAGGCATGAATTTCATTTTTTTTGTTAACAATTTGTGGACAGTTATTAGGTAATATCTAACAAAGGTGGAAACACACACATGCTTTGATGATATCTCTTTTGCTATATTCCACAGACATCCGCTCAAGAACTGGGCATAGTCCACTCAAAAGGAATGTCAATAATTCTAGCAACCTCGGATGCTGAGGCAGGAGGATCACAAGTTCAAAGCCAACCTTAACAAATTAGTGAGAATATGCTCTCAAAATTTTTTAAAAAAGGAGGCTAGAGTTTTAACTCAGTGGTACCATGTTGGTTGCAGAAGGAATCAAGACACACGGATGAGTTTCAAGAGAAAGAGGAAAGGGCACGGCCTCAGAAGACTGAACCCTGAGCCTTTTTCCCATAACTCCTTTTATTATGCATCGGATACAAAAGCAGCAAGGTAAAGGATATGAAGAACAACAAAAGAGATGACCTTGAGCAGTTTCTGCAGTACTTCCTGGTAACCCTTAAACCTCGTTAGCAAGATTCAGTAACATAAGACTTCCTGGCATGCCAGAGACCTCTTGTGACTGTGATCAGCAAACTGTTTATCCCAAGAAAACTGCTAAAAGTCACATCTTTCTACTCCAGCCTCACAAGCACAAGGTTCTGAGTTCAATCCCTTATGCTGGGAAAATAAATTTAAAATGAAAAATATAAAAGGGCTGGGGACGTAGCTCAGTTGGAAAGTTTCCCTGGGTTTTATCCCCACTGCCGAAGGAAAAAAGAAACTTTTCACTCAAATGACTAAGGGGTATATGGTAGAATTTCTTCTAATAACAAAAAACTAGAAACAACCAAAACTCATGTTAGTAAGGGAATGAATAAATCATGGTGATTCCCATAAAATAGATACATCAAACCTATAATATGTCCATCACTGTAGACTTCAAATTTATAATACTGAATGAAAACAAAAAAAAATACAATATCATAGTATTTATTTGATATAAATAAAGTTCATTTCAAACTCTGGAAGAAATGAATATAAGGTATTTAAATTCTGTATATTTAAAAATCTAAAGTAAAAACAAAATGTTAATTTTTAAAAATTTGTATAGCAGTGCTTGAGTATTTGATATTTGCAGCTTTAAAATCTATGGCAAACTAGTACTACAGTAATATACCCCATTTAAAATTTTTAATAGAGGTAAATGGTACTAAAAAATAAGAAATCATGTTGAGTATTACCATGTCCCAGGCCCTGTTCTAAGTACCTTATCTGCCATTAGTGCTTTCCTAGAAAATTCTCTTATTATTATGCTTTTATTTTCCCTATCTTGCAGATGAGAGATCTGAAGCACATGCTGAAAGAAGAATGCAAACAAAATAGCTTGGCACTGGTACCCCTCTTAATTTGACTAAATGATAACCTGCGTAAAGTACTGTAACACAGGTCAAGGGAATTGACTTATTCTCTAGTTTGGAACCAAGATTAGCATCACATCGCCCAGGTGCCAGCTCCCAGGCTTCCCCAACCCAACAGGTAGCTCCCCTCTCACTGTGTATGCCTTGACTCTGAGGACCCATTTCCACCTGCTTTCAGTACAGTAAATATCAATAAATCCCTTAACCCTACCCAGAGGGGCAGCTGTGGCAGGCAGAACGGAGACGCGGAAGAGAAAGATGGGTGGGAAATACCAGTCTTTGGCTGTCAAGCTTTCTGAGATCAGTACTTCATCAGGACAGGCCGTGAGCAGGGACACAACATGGCTTACACGACTCTGAGGACAGCTTCAGCGCACCCACCTGCCGCATGCTATGGAGGGAAGGAAATGCTCCTTCCTGTCTCACCACTGCACTTACTCACAAAATGCTATTACAATAACCTTCAGCGGGAAAACCCATGTTTCCTACCCCGATAAAATGGGGGATTAGGTTCCGAAAGCACAAGAATGAAAGCCTTTCCACCTTCCCACTATAAAAATAAATTTTCTTGTTTCTTTTCATAGTGATACCCAAATGAAAAATACATTTATCTCCAGTCTGCCGCTGTGTGCTTCATGACTCAAACAGAATCAGATTTAGTATTTTGTCACGTATTGATCCATGTGGAACTCCTGCAAGCTATCTGTGGCTTAGTTTTGCTCTATATAAATAATTAAATTTTAATAAAATAATACTCATGTTCCAAGTAAACAGTAATATGTTTGGCTGTAGCTATTGATTGGTTCAAGCCTTCTCAGGGCATCTTTGAAGATGACATTTAAAATATATAAACAGAAAAATACTTCCCTGGACTTATTACATACTAGCATATAATTACTATATAACAAATGACCAAAAAGCAAAATTGGATATAACCTTCGAAAGAGCTAAAAGAACCAAAACACAAAAAGCTGGTTTAGTTACTTTAGCCCTTCAGCGATCCCAGGTACTGCTCAGTGCTCAGCACAGGAACAGTCCATTATTTCCCAAAATGACAGGTGCATTTTTTACGTTATACTCAAAGCCTTAAGTTTTAGCTGGTTGATGATTTTAAAAAATTACTTTGTAATTAAATTCACTGTAAAATGTTTTACTTATTGTTTTAGATTTGTAGGAGCTAAAAGGATAAGCAATAAATGCATGAGAACTGAGAATATTTTATCAAAAACAATGATTTTAAGCATGGTTGCATTCAAAGAAGGAAGCCACTTTTATGAAAATAATTACTAATTAATTGTAACAATTAACTGTTAAGTGATAGCATAAACCAGTGATGGCAAATCTTTTAAAGCTTTTAATGATACAAATAGCCCACTGCAACATGTGTGCTATACATTGCCATCAGGACATAAACCATTTCTTAAATAGAGCAACTTTTCAAACCCTGACTTTGTGTCTGGGTTTAGATACTGCACCACACTAATCAATGCTACATCTCATTTTCTTTGTGAGAATCTTACATTCAAGGAGGATAAACATGTCAAATGTAGGTGATTTTGTGCTTTGACACTAGCATCTCCAAACCCTTCCTAGGATCTCTGACATACGTATTCCTGGGCACAGAGCATCTCCATTTAAGGTCAACTAATGCAGTGTTCCTCTGTTTCTTCAGGAAGGATTGGACTTCAGGAAAGTGGGAGGATATTATAAAGAATGCTAAATCAAACTAGTCCTGTCATTGTCAAACATGATATTGTTGCCACTAGTATATCTGCTGCAATAATAAATAAGATCTGTGAAGATATTTGTGCAATCTAAAGTTATCATGGTATTCTACTTATTTATTGGACTTTATCTTCAGCAACATTTTATTGGCCTTGATGGTCTCAGATTCAAGATCCTCCTGTCACCATCTTCAGTGTTGGTATTAGAGGTGTTTAAATGATCTTTGATAAAACAGATCTTATGTTGTATATGTGGTGGACTATGGTGCCATAACAATCATCACCAGTGAAATAACTCCTTCCAAGTCACTACTTTGCAATATGATGTTTCTGTTTCTCCTATCAAGAGATAAAATCTATTGCAGCTATGGATGTAGCTCAGTGGTGGAGTTTTTCTCATATGCACAAGGCCCTGAGTTTGATCCTTAGTACCAAAAAAGAAAAAGATGAAGCCTACATATTAATCGCTCCAGAATAAGATTCTAATATTGTGACTTGCAACAAAATGTGGAGGAACTGACTGTGTGCACATTTTAAGGCCTCGGTCTTATAATCCTCTTCTGCATCCACTTGTGCCTTCTTAGAAACAGCTGTAGTGTTATGAAATCCAGCCTACCTGATCAAGGAAGGATAACATCCTGAGCAGGAAGTGCCGGTGCCAATGCTCTGATTATGGAAGTTCCTGTTGGCCTTCCCTCCCAGTCTACCCAAATGGAATCACAGAAGTAACCCTTGTTCACACCAGATGAAACAGTTTCTGCAGAACTCAGCCTGAATCTCTCAGCAGAGAGAGAAAAATATCTGCTTTTCCAAGAATAATTCCTGGTACATAGTAAATACCTACAATGTATTTGTAGAACAAATAAACACAGCTTTCTATAATATACTAAACATTTTATAGAGTTCCGGCATACAAAGTTACCTAAGATATATACTTGATCTTCCAGATCTACCAATTGACTGTGTTAAGGTGAAAACATATATTTGTATATATAGTCCTGGACCCCAAAATATTCTGAGCAGTGATGACTGTGTATATGATGGTGGGTCCTCTAAATTATATAGTCCATTGATATTATATCCATCTATACAGGGATCTGAGTAAACATATACAAAAGTCTTCATATTTTACAAAGTATTAATCTTCCTCCTAAGCGTCAAAATCATATTTAAGTAAAGATGTAATTAACTCATCACAACTGGCATGTGTTTTTCTCAGTTTGCATAAAAGTCAGGACCACAAATGTTAACAATTTCATAACTTAAAGTAGATAAAGACAGGATAAATGCTTCTAAAAATCTCCTCTATGCTTCAATGAAATTTCTATTGTGTTAAAAACTTACCAAGATCAAAGAAGATGTGTACAGAATTTGTATAAATAGTATCAACAAAGCTGGCATTCAAGCATCTATATGGAATATTTTGAAAAAGTAATACCATGTCAAGAGAAAACACAATTCTGCTAATAAAATTATGTTCTATCGAAAAACACATTCATTCATAGTGTTATACTGGAAGTATAGGTGGTGAAGGCAAAGGTATTTTTTCCTATACTTGTCAAATCAAATATAACTCAGAACAAAGAACATGCAATGAAGCTATAAATGTAGGGTCTTGTATAATCTACAATATCAGCTTCCCACAATAAGTAAGGTATTGAGACAAAGGCAAAATAGTTAACAGTCAATCCAATTACACTCGTTCTAGGGTCTGTATAGAATATCATACTTATAATAAAGTTGCAGATTACATAGAATTTTGAAAAGCAACATCTTCATGCAAGAAAAATTAATTTAAAATGGCTATTCGGTATATCATGATCAATTTACTAAATAACAAGTTAGAGGAATAGAATTTTACTTTTCAACTAAGAAGGAAGTGAGAGAAATGAAGTTATTTGACAGGGTCACCATGTTTTGCAAATACAATGGATTCTGGGGTCAAGTTTCAAATAGTCAGCCTATTGTATCATGTTCAAATTTTTGGTCGAAGGCGGATAAAGATATATGGAAGTCTCTAAAACAGTGTGACCACTCAGATCCACTCAGTTTTTGTATCAAACAATTATTGATGGCATTCACCATGTGCCAGGAAGTAGTCTCAGCACTAAGATACAAGGAATATGACTTAGTCTTGTTCCTTTGGTGTGGAAGCGCCTCAATCTAGTGTGCAGAGATAGAGGTGGGTAAAGGTGTTATAGGAGCACGGAAAAGTAACATGTAATGCAGTGTTGGGGAATCAAGGAATGCTTCAGCTGAAGATAGGAAAAATGAGCAGAGATCTGAGAAGAGCCTGCCAGGGGACATACAGGGCAGCCACGTCCTAGAGGACAACAGAAAATGTATATGGGCTCTAAGTGAAAGAGTTGAACACATTTGGGAAACTTCACAGTGTCTGTATTCATGGGCCTGCAGATGCTCAAGTTTCTTATATAAGAGATACACTATATTCACACCACCTGAGCAAATCTTTCAAAATACATTGTCATCTCTATATTACTCACAGTACCTGATACAATATAAGTGCTGTGAAAACAGTTTGATGTACATATTAAGGAACAATGGCAAGGGAAAAAAGACCTATCTGTTTTCAGTACAGATGAAACCCCCATAGGACTGGACACACAGTATAAGGAGAAAGAGGATCTATGAAAGGGCAGGAGGCTACAGCACGGTCTGCCTAGACACCATTCCATTCTCTTGGATTCAACACAGTGGAAAATTCAAGTCTTATTCTTTGGAATTTTCAAATTCCAAAGAATTGACTTTGTGGATACAGACGGCAGACTGCACCTAGGTTATTAAGGCTGGAGTGCACAATTCTAAAATTTAGTGAAAGATAAAGATGGTGGGAATTAGGTATTATTTGAGCCACATCCAGGAATTTGGACATGATGTGGTTAGCAGTGAGGAGCTCTGCAAGTCTGCAAAAAGGAAAGATTGATCACCAGGTGTGTATTTTAGCGAAATCTCCTGGCTTTGTGATAGACTGTACTCCAGAGTCCACCATACCCAGAGCAGCATCCAGCTGACACTGGAAATGTGGCATGAGCAGGAAACACAGGTTTATGCCACAGTTGTAGGGGGCTTATTTGACTCCGCACACTTATTTTGTCACATGATCTGTTTCATTGCTCTACGGTGATCACTGAAAGACAAATTGGAACACAGGGGGCTCGGATGGAACCTGAAAGAACACCGACTTGTAATCAAAGGTAGAAAGCAAAACCTCATGAAGAAGCCCAGAGAGAAACAGAAAGACAACCAAGACAACGTGAACCACAAAGTGGGAGTGATTTGGATCTGAAGGAATGGGTTACAAGGAAGTATGAGGTCGGGAAGGTACAAGCATGTTCCAGTGCGAACAGGCCAAGGCTGTGAGAAGGAGCCTGATGAGATCTGGGTGAAAAGGGAACAAATGACAAAAACAGATTCTCCATAGAGAAGATGGAAAGTAAGCCAACATGCATCCAAACACAAAAGAAAAAGGAAACGGCACGTATCTTACAATTAATCTTTAACTCTAGGAAGAATGTTGCTTTGTTTATGTGCAACTATTGATTAAATGCAACTTTCTGATGAAATTACGACCCTTAGAGAGAAATATCTAAATCTAGGTACAACTGCAACTCTGCAGTTGGGCCAATGAGAGGACAGGGCAATCTGATACTACACCAGCTGGTGTCCTAGGCCAGTCCTCTGCCTTTCTCTGCTTTTTCATCTCCTTATCCACCCATCTAGAGCTCATTCCCGAAGGTACTTGCTTGTTGCTTGCCCCAGAACCAATCCAGTGGGCACGTGTGGCGACCTGGTCACCTGTGATGATGTTACAGAAAGAGAAGCAACTGCCCCTGTAGTTGTTCCTCTCTCCTCTTGCCCTGGCATTATTCCTGGGGGCTTCCCCTCATCACAAACCCTCTCCCCCTCTTCATCTCGGGCCTGCTGGATTCAACTAGCAGTTGATTTAATACACACATTTTCCTACAGTTCCATCAATATTTACCAGGTTCCCATAAGCCTTTACTGTTTATTTACTAAATTTATAAAGGCTTATTTTTCAGGCCCCAGGATGAGAGAAAAACTTACAAAAGCCCACAGGCAGTTCTTCCCTAAGGAGGAGATAGTAAGTCTGATTTATTCCCCTGTGCATGGATAATTATTATAAGGACCTCTTTACACCATGGCCTCTCCTGTCACAGCAGAAGAGAAAATGGGAGAAATGTGGGTGCATGATGATTATCTGACTCCTGGGTTCCTTCTCAGTGGATCACTGTAGTCAGCACTCAAGTGTCACCTTCTCACACTTCCTACCACCCCCGATTGTCCCCTTGAGTTCTTATCACGGCACTAGTCCCTGGCTAACATTTAATTTTCTTCCCTAGTAAAGTGTATGCTTTTTCAAGGTCAACTTCTGACTCAAGCCTTATCATCATGGCCTGTACAATGTCTGGCCAACAGCAAGTACAGGGTAGAATATTTTTTGAATGAATCAATGAACTTTCTTTATACATATAAAGATCACACATCTTTAGGCTTTACTTCCGGCATTTTATGGTGGGAAGTTATTATCTTAGTGGTGAGGCATTCGGATATTCATAAGTGCTTTGAGGGTGTAGCCCTCATATCCTTTTAGATAATGTGTAAGTTAATGTATCTGGACGAGCCTAGTGATCTAACTAGACTACATTCATAGAATTCTCTCTGTGAAAAATGCATATCATGTTAAACAGAATTTGTAAGATGAAAACAGCTTATGATCACTGAAGATAGATTTACAATGTGGTAAAAACTACCCTAAATGGCCCAACCTCTCACCAACACACTGACCTTGGAAGGACTTGCTTGCACTGAGCGTGCATTAGAAGCACTGCCACCAAGTGGTGCCTCACATAACCACAGGCTCTGTCAGAGCCAGGCCTCCAAACACAGATTTTCGATGTCTACAACTTCAGTACTTGGGCATTCAACTTTTGACTTGCTGGGCCACGCTGAGTGAAGAAAAATCATCTTGGCCTGCATATAAGATACATAATATAGTTAATGCAAGAAATAACGGAGCTTCATTTTTAACTTATTAAACTATTTTACAAAATAACACAAGTCCAAGTTAATAAGAAGTTAATAATAACTAACTTGAATGTCTGCTTAGTAACAACAGATACCTGTTTTCACAGGCACATATAACTATAGGTAAGCTGAAACAGTATACTGGTAATCATTGCATTTCGTTTGCCAAGTTGCACAAGCTTGTGACTGGTACACACAGTCTCCATTTGACTGACTGGGTATGGCAGGTCCCGGAAGTGAAGTTATCCTGCACCAGCTCTTCTTACATAGCCTTCTGCTGTGCTCTACATAGTCCATGCTCAAGCAGGAATAAGTGGGTCATAAAACATTTTGTTAAAATTCACACAAAGTTTATAAGCTTGTTATGGTAGGGACACCTACAAAATGTAGGCTACAGGGTGTTCATACCTGCTCAGGCTCATAAAATAGATGTAAAATTCTTCAGAACTCTAGGTGTTATAACCCAAAGCCAGATTATGCAGTTAGTAATAAAAACAAGTTGAAAGTGGGCAACTCACTTCAGCACCTATACAATGGATAACATAATGGGTAATCAGATGAAGAATTTCTAGAAATAGGCATTAATAACTTGCAAAGCATATTCACATTAGACACTAAATATTCATAACAAATAATTTATTCATAACAAAACTGCACATTTGTTATCTTGTGTCTGTTTTCTATCCAGCAATGTTCACATGGGTGATCTTGCCTGATCAAACATTAGATAATTAAACAACTACATTGATCTCTTGTTTTAAATAGAAAAAGATAGGTAAAATAATTGGAAATTTATTTAATATTTGGCAGAATTATTCTAACTGCTCAAAACTTTGAGACATATTTACTAAAGAAATAGTTACTGCTGTATAATATAAAAGTACCAAAATTATTAATGTATCACAAAAGGCAATATATAAATTTAATCACAAAGAAAAGAAATTTATAAGTCTTTAAAGTTTAAAACAATGTTTACATTATCAGTGTTGGGCATTTTCAATCAGAATTTCAATAAATTTCCCTTTGTATAGCATGTCTCAGTTGTGTATGTGTGTGTGTGTGTGTGTGTGTGTGTGTGTGTGTGGTACTGAGGATCAAACTCAGGGCAAGGCAGGTGACAGCGCCTCTGAGCTAAATCCCAGCCCATCTCAATTATCAATTTAATTCATGAAAACTATCTTATTTGAGAATTAGATCTGTGTTATAACAGTGGCAAAAATAGAGATACTCCTCTTTGCTTTATGAGAGACTTAGATCTGTGTTATAAAAGTGGCAGAAATAGAGGTACTCCTCTTTGCTTTACGAGAGAGAAACAGAGGTTAAAATCTTATCATATAAATATTAATAGTGCATTAAATATAATTTTATAAGATTATGTCAAATATTCTTTTATATTTCTTGTATTTTGTTGGATTTTTTCATAACCAAGCTCTCAAAGATTTTGAAATACCATGATTTTTAAGTGACCTTTATCATTAAAAGAAAATTTAAAGGCACAAGTATAAGCAATTCTGCTAGAAAAGTAATTAAAACATTACAAGTTGGACATTGGTGAATCCTAACTGGGAAACAGAACACTTATAGTATGAAATTAAGAAAAAAGTCAAATTTTAGCTTCCTGTGTTAAACAACTTCGTGATGGCTAAAGTATTTCCATAACTGTAAGCTAATGATTATTAAAGTTACAAGTTGCCTTACAATGTAATTACAATAGCTAAAACTCCTACAATAAGCCCCTGACTTACCAACAAATTCCATCCCGGGAGAACTATTCAGCAGTCGGATTTAAGACAAAGTTAAGTCATACAGTACACCGGTGAAAGTTTGCAACTAGATGTTCATAAACTGGGGATTTATTTATCTATGTTTTGGGAATTATTCTAAGCTTGTTGTTAAGTAGCTCATTTAGTACACATTACACAGCAAAATAGGTAGTATTTTCACAAATTAGAAAAGAAAGACACAGAGAGGACCAGAAACTTGCACAAAAGTCTGGAGGTTAATGAGCCCTGCAGCTCATGGCCTTTGAAGTTAGGTGCATAACTAAAGAAAAAGTTACTACTGTATATAATAAAACCAAAATTATTAATGCATCATAAAAGGCAAAATACAAATTTAATCACAAAGAAAAGAAATTTAAAAGTCTTTAAAGTTTAAAGCAATGTTATGTCCCAGAGTTATGTCCCAAGCATAGCATTCTCTTCTGATATGGCAGAAACCAAACATAGGATTTTCTGAGACAGATAATAAATAAATGAATTGTCTGCAGCCTTCTACAAAGCACTTTTCTGCTAAATAATGCAATTTAAACACAAAACCATAACTCCATCTGTGTATCTAAACAAACCCAGATGCTCCTTCATTCTAACTCATTTAAACACCACTAGAGGCTCTTAAACACCAATTTTATTTCTGTTTATGTATTAGAAAAACCTGCTTTGGAGAGAGAAATTGGTAGAAAATTTTCTTTGCTCTTTCTCTACCATGAGAATAGTTTGAAGTAGAGAGATGCTGAGAAAGCCTAAAATGGGAATCTGACAATATTTGTGGAACCTCAGCTTACCCTGTTGGAACAAAGCCACTGAGGTATTTTTGTATGGTGCAACAGGTAGAAAATCATGTTCACTTCACTTTGGTTATGGTACATCCTTCTAGAGTAGCATGCCAAAATAAAACTAGAACATTCTATGAAGGTATCATTAATCAAAGATGACAATTTGTACTTTCTTGCCAATAGGGTGGAATGAAAAACAACGTAAATATCTTATAGAACAGGTTATTGAGAAGAAGAGTGAAAGCACCAAAGTTCTAAAAATTTTTTTTTATTACTTTATGTCTGTGGTATATAGTAAATACATTCATTGTGGTGAATTATATATATATATATAATATTGCACATATATTAATATTGCAAATATATAATATTTCTTGCATATATCTATGCAAGAAATTCTGACAATCTTATAAAATTATCTTGAATGTACTAATATTTTATTTTATTTTAAATAGATTTTATTGGTACATTTTATATGTACTGGCCTTCCTCACAGAGCTAGAGAGAAGAATTCTAAAAATTATCTGGAACTAGATCCAGAATTGCCAAAGCAATCCTAGGCACAAGAGCAAAGCAATAGGTATCAAAACCTTAGATCTCAAGTTGTAGCAAAAAGCCAAATGACAAAAATAACATGATATGGCACAAAACAGATATATTGATCAATGGAATATAATTTAGAATTTGGAAAAATTCCAGGATTCTTTACCCATCTGACCTCAACAAAAGGACCAAAAATAAATGGGAGAAAAGATAATCTCTTTGAAAAATGGTACTGGAAAAATTGGTTATCTTTATAAAGAAGAATGAATGTAGACCTCAGTCTCAGAAAATCAAATTAAAAAATGAATCAAAAACTTAGATACTAAAAGAGAAGTACTTAATCTGCTGGAAGATAAAATAGGTAAAACCTCTGCACATGCAGGCATGTGTAAGATTTTCTACATAGATCCTCAACTGTGTAAGAAATAACATGAAGAATCAACAAATGAGACTATAACAAATTAAGAAATGTTTGCACAGCAAAGGAAATAGCCAACCAAATGAATAGGTAACCTACAGGATTAGTTCAAAAATTTCTAGCTTCTCCTTGGACAGAGGATCTAGAATATATAAAGAAATTTAAAAAGTTAGACCTTCCCCAAAAATAAAAAACGAGCAACTGAAGACCATGGATTTAGTTCAGTGGTTCCAGCACCTGCCTTGCAAGCATAAAGTCCAGAGTTTGATCCCCGGTAACCACATACCACAATGCCAAGTGTGGTGACTCATGCCTGTAAGCCCAGCACTTGACAACCACATACCACAATGCTGGGCACTGTGGCCCACACCTGTAATTCCAGCACTCAGGAGGCAGAGGCATGAGGATTGCTGAGTTCAGGATTTCCCTGGGCTATATACTGAGCTCAGGGCCAGCCTGAACTACAAAGCAAGACCCTGTCTCAAAAAACAAAAATGAACAACTGAAATGAATAAACTCTTCTCAAAAGAAGTACTAATGACTAATAAGTACATGGAAAAATGGTTATCACCTTTGACTGTTAGAGAAATAAAGATTAAAATGAAATCACAGTGTTTCATTTTATTCCAGAATGAATGCTTATCATCGATAACACAGAAAATAATATTGGTGAGGCTTAGGAGGGAAATAAACCCTTGTTTATTTACATTGTTTTGGGGACTGTAAAATAGAAAAACTAGTATGGAAATGAGAGTATAGATTCTTCAAAAACTAAGTAACAGAAATTCCATTTGAACTAGTTATACTTGTGATATCTTCCCAAAAGAATTAAAGATATCCCATTACAATGACATACTCATGTTTATAGTAGCACATCTCATAATAGCTAAATCTTGGAAGCAGCCTATGAGCCCATCACAGATAAACAGAGTGGTATTTAGACACAATGGGGTACTATTAAGTCAAAAAGGATAATTTGAGTCACATGTAGGAAAATGTGTACATCTTGGGACCACAATACTAAATGAAATGAATCAGGTGCAGAAGGTTAAACGTTGCATGGTTTTCTCTTATATGAGAAACTCAAAGTATAAACAATTTAAAGAGCAAAATAAAAGGTAGTTGATAAGAAATAGGGAGACTCTGTGAAGATGGAGAGGATCTGGGATGGGTGAAGAGGGTAAGGGGGAAGAAAAAAAGGATTAAAAATTTCATATATATATATATATGATATATACATGTATATACTCTGTGAGAAGACTAGAGGCTAGAATCCCATATGAAATATTAATGCTGAGAGAGAAAGGTCATTAGTATTTTGTTAAGGATTACATTAACTACAAATCTCATTCATATAGTTAAAGGTGACAAATTAATAGTTACTTTAGTTTGTCACCCACTAGGCCAGCTTGCTTTCTAGGCCACTGTGATTATTGATTGTACCTCTTTAGTCCACAACTAAATGTGCCACAACTATTCTTCCTTTTGCGTTAAGACCAGGAGTGCCTGAGCATCATAAACAATACTATGGGCCAGTGCTAAAGACCCAAGGGGTGGGCCAAACAGACAGCAATTCTCATCCTCGGTAAATTAAAGAGGTAGGATCATGTTACAGATTCAAAAAGCAAAAGCTCGCTACACTGTGAAGACATCTCTGAGAAGTAATCACTTCCTAAGGGTTATTGATACTAGCAATAAAGATATCTATCATAAACAACTTATAAGCATTAATGTAGGAATTAAACTACAAAGAAAGAAAAATAAATGAGAAAACACCTAAGCAAGATGGGACACCAGACTTCCATCTTGCCAAAGGCAAACCCATTGGCCAGTTAAATGGAATAATTTAAAAGGAATCCACTTAGAATCTCTTAAGTGGTAATAGCAGAAGTAGCAAAGCAGATGAATGAGGCGCCAGAAAAAAATTAAATCAGAAATAATTTCTCAGATAACTTCAAAGATGATGATCCTTTTTACCATCAAACATTTTTCTGTTCTTTGCTTTCACTTGTGTCTCCGCAGTTCCCCTTCCCTGTTGAAAATTTTTCTTCCTATTTTACAATATCTATACCTAAAATGTATCAATAAATTCAATAAAGATAAAAAAGAAAATTAATCATAGTTCTATTTGTT
Organism: Petromus typicus; assembly: GCA_004026965.1. Classification (NCBI taxonomy): domain Eukaryota; kingdom Metazoa; phylum Chordata; class Mammalia; order Rodentia; family Petromuridae; genus Petromus; species Petromus typicus. Next base: position 36,561 of record PVIR01009384.1, on the reverse strand, counting down.
TCATTTTTATTCCATGAAGAAGAGCTGAAGGTTAGATACTAAAAATATTAAAGTGAAAGCCACAGATTGGCCAATATCCCCACCTAGCATCATGACCTTCCACAATGAACCTTTTTGTACTTGGCTTTTTTCATTTGTTAAAACAAGGACTAACATTTATTGATTGCTCACTATTAATGTGTCCCAGATCCCAGGCGTAGCATTTTATATGAATTATCTTATTTAATGTGTACAGCCTAAAGGCTACTTTCAATATTATCTTGGTTTTACAAATGAAAACAGGCCTGGAAAGATTAAATAGTTGCATAAAATTGAGCAACTATCAGTTAGCAGGAACAGAATTCAAACCCAAGCAAAGTTGGGAATTAACCCAGTTCGAGCTAAATGTAAGACATGATTGTATTCTCACTTTCATACTTTCTGAACCAGTTATATGGATCTGGGAGGTTGAGACAGGCATATCAAAAGTTTATACCCAAAGTGGGCAACCAAAGGGCTTGGTGAGACCCTGTCTCAAAATAAAAAATAAAAATGTACCAGGGATGTAGCTTAATACAAAGGTCTTGGGGCAGTGGGTGTATGTGTGTCTTGATTTTTATCTTGATTGAAACAAATTAACTAACTTTAGGGTTTCTATAGTACATTATTAAATCAAGTAAGTAAGAACAGACAAAACTAATAACTACTGTATAGTCAGTAATATATGAAGAGCCCATATGAAAACTGAGCTAATGAGTAACAAATGTCCACAGATCAACATACCTTCAAAAAAACATGTTATGTAACACATTTATTCCTTCATTCAAACTTTTTGAGTATTTACTGCCAGTTGGGTGCTGAGATGGAAATTTTTTTTTTATATTTTCTCATTCACTGCTACGTGTTCATCTTAGACGTGAAGATATTGATACTTCAATGGAAACATTATGTCCAAGGATGTTGGAGAGCAGGTGGCACAGTTAGGAGCCAGCATATAACTTTTCAGCAACTCAAGTTGATGATGATCCTCAAGTGGTAATCATATTCATTCAGTGTTAACAAAATGAATTTTTCTTAGTGGAAACAAAGTTTATGCATTCAGGGGGATGGAGGGGCTGGAGAGAGGGCAGGGGAAGTGGAACTAGTAAGAATCAAGATATATCATGTCCAGGTACAAATTCTCAATGATGAATAGAATCAAATATATACTTAAAAGGTACCAATAAACTCAATTTAAAAATAAATTGTTATTTTGATTATATTAATATACATAGGACACTTTTTAAGAACAAAATTAGTAGTAATAATTTCTAATGAATACAGTCACCATCAATTACATTTTGGATTTGAATATACTCATTATTTTAAGAGAACTTATTGTAAATTATAAGCCTTATCTTTTAATGTTCCAAAGAGCAAAAAGAGTATGACAATCCAAATTCCAAGCATCTCAGTTGTTTTTAAAAATTATGTAAAAATCTTCTTGAATATCTTTGATTATAAATTCACCCACCTCATTATAAAATACTAAGTGGTTTCCTTCAAAATGACATCATTTAATATTTAAATTCTAGTTCCAGAAAAGGATGTAATTTATACCACTTTTCATTCTTATGCCACATAAAGTAAATTATATTATCTAAATGTAGTTTATACCTTGTAATTGGTGATGAAAACTTTAAAAGTTTCATTATTTCATCATTGCAATAAAGGAATGGAGTCTTGAATATTATATTAAGGCTTTGAGATGTTAGACAACAGACAATTTAAAGGTAATTTTTTTCCAAACTAGAATTGGATATTTTCAGTGTCTAACACATTTAAGTATAAACACCCACTTAATACAAATAAATTTTGCTGAAGATATTCTGAGTTCAATACATCTAATCTGCCCCTCTCTTGTGTGAAAATGTAACCTAGTGGTCATCATCATTGGCTATACAGCCCAGCATGTGGTTTAAATTCTGGGGCTCTTCAAAATATTAACAGTGTGATGCTCATTAGAAAGGCTTGCTACTCCTTTTCTCATCTGTAAAATAAGGATAATTATGGTTTCTATCTCACAGGCCGATTTAAGGAGAATAAATTATTGATTGAATGAATACTATCTGGTACAAAGTACAATACTGTTAACTTTTACCCTTGTTAGTTTTCAATTATGTTAATGATTCTATGGACAAATTTATGTGCACATATAGCTTACTACATCTTTACATTATTATGCATAACTTTCATGATACACTTTAATGTATATCATGGCCTTTTGACTAGTACATTAACTTAAAGTGATGAGCATTCAATCCACAGATATTCTTAGTTTTTCAATTTTTAAATGTTCATGCAAGGAGGCTGACAGTATTCCTCAGCTTTTCTCAGTCTTGCCCTCTTCTCATGATAGCATTAAAATTTAAATGATTTATGAGGCACTCTGGCTTTTCATACAAACTTTGATACATTATGCAAGAATCATACAAAAAGATGATTATGAATACAGAACAGTTTCAGGTCCTGGTGCTTTATTTGGTTAGGACATTTCCTGGTGCCCATGGCGGCTGGTCCGCACTGGCCTGAGTGTCTGCTTAGCAGCACTGAGGCTAGTGACCAGCACGGCTGACCATGTGATGAAAGATGGAAGCTGTGGAAACTAGTTTCTACTAGATATCTTCTCCCAGGTGAACTTCAAGAGACAAAATTTCCAGTCACTTCGGTAGGACAAGCATGAGCAATGAATTCATCAGTAACAGCTCCTAGAAGACTGCACTGCATTCTGAATCCTAACTAACAATCACTGTAGTCTGAATCCTAAGTAACAAGCGCAGTATCTGAAACTTAACAGGACCTTAATTAATATTTTAAAATAAAAAAATACAAGGTTCGACAATGTTAACATTAGAAAATTTAAAAATCACTCTCTTCTTTCTTTTTACAGAACTTTTTAATGAATTTGCTACAGCAACTCACGTATTACAGTCTTTAGGTACCTGCCCATCAATATTCTCCCTGGATGAAGTCATTTTGAGGCCCTCAGAGCAGATTTTGTTCATATCTGGACCCTCAACACCTAGCAATAGATCTATCATAGCAGCTATCTGGTCAATATTTGTTGGGAGAAAAAAGAAATAACATTCCTTGTCATCAGTTCCACATCATCTTAAGAAATTCTTATTCTAGAGATTATCATCGGTGTTACAAACTCATATATGTAACAACTACACTTCATGAGAGTCAGATGCCGGTGAGTCCAAAGATGCTTGCTGAAATCATGGCAGTTCTGTCTGAAAAAGTGTCATGGGAGCATTGATAATACTCCTCAAAAGTCCACCATAAAAGTATCTCTTCCCAGTGCTTCAGCCCAGGATTGCTAACTGATATTTGTGGGATTTCTAACTGTATATTTTGGTGTACATCATAAAATCAACACACATAAGTACAAAAACTCTTTTTCCTAAAAAGTTATTCTCAAAGAATTCCACCTTCCTGCTATCTACAGGAAGTACTATTCTTGAATCATGAGTTAGAAATGTCCACACCACCCTGTTTGACACCCTCAAGGTGTCCGCTTTGGCAGTAAGTTGGGGGTTCCTGGTGGATCTCCCTCCATGGTATCTCCCTCATGCATTTCTTCCTGCCAGTCTCTGTCACAGTGTCCATTCAATACTTTATTTCTTATCTGAAATATTGCTGCCATACCAGGCTTCTGCTTCTCCACTCATGCATCCTAGACATTATTTTATGATACACTATTTTGAATAAGATCTCTGATCACTCTCCTCAAATGTTTTTTATCAAATAAAGCACAAATAGTTAGACTAAGAGTTTCCTTGTCCTTGCCTCAGTCTACCTTCTGAGCCTTAAAGTCTGTCCATTCACACTGAACGCTCCTGCCCACTTCAGCTTTAAACCTAGGCTGCTTCTTCTACCTTCTCCACCTTTCTCTGTACTAAACGTATGAAAATACACATATGTATTTCCAATATAACACATATATATTCCTACAACAAATAATGCTAAGAATTCAACATTTTATTTCCAACAAGACCAAATACTGGATAATTTCATTAATTAATTCTATATCATTAATTTATGAGTCTGTATTTCCAAAATATCTAGTTAATTTTTGATGAATTTACATTTACTTATGCAAAGTTGATGAGGTGACATGAAGACAATGAATTTCATCTTTTCACAGGACAGTCAGTACTTGGGCTATTATAGGCAATGACTTGCTACTCTTGAAGGATTATTAAACGCTTATCCTTACAGTCTTTACATGATAAGACACAAAATGTATTTTTAAAACAATTTATTTTGGAAACATTTAACTTTAATATTTAATTTTACATAACAGGACATGATATAGAAAAGATAATACAATTTGACATCTAAGAAAATAGTGTGAAAAAGAGTTATCTGAGTATCACAGACAAGTGGAAATACTACAGGGCCTTGATCTCTATTTATTGTGGCTACTAGCTGACTATAATCTAGAACAACATCCACTTTCTCGGTCTTGATTTTTTTGTCTATAAATCAAGGACGTTAGTCTTTGTGATATAAGATTCTTTGTGCTTTAAAACCATCTACACTTGGAATTTTAGGGGTCATTTACATAGACATGTGAGTAAGCTCTCCTGAAAAAAGATATCTTGGCCAGTTTGGCTTCCTGTCCTACACCAATGCTGCGCCGCGACCATAAAATTATTCTAAAGTGCAATAATTTCTTGGCACCTCTGCACTGTCAGCATTGATCACAGTCAACAGTGACCTTAGTACCACCCAGAAGGGAGCACCTCTCTTGGAGCAGGATATGACTAAGCAACTTTAGGAAGAATGACTTTAATTGGAACTAAAATAATGAAAGAATCAGCATGTCTAGAGAGTAAAGGAATTGATTTAAATCCACTCAGATCTGAGACCTTGCAGTGGAGTGAATATCTCTGCTATTTTGAAATGACAGAAACAGAGAACACAATTTTCTCTCATTGAGTGAGAGGATAATGAAAACAGTAACCAAGAATTAAATACCTTTAAGCTCCTTAAAGGGTAAAACCCATTCATGGGCTGGGAGACTCCTAAGAAAGGGCCAGGTGACAGAAGATAATGGGTTTCATTTAGGAAGGAATCTTCTAATATGTATGTCTCTAAATTAGACATCATTGGTTGATTACTTCAATAATATATTTGAGAGAATTATTAAAGAGAAGACAAGCTATGAACAGGTCTTAGGGATTTAAATAATTATTCTGCCCTCAAAGAGACTACAGTCTCTTAAAATTATAGTGGCATATATGTAAAGACTTTTAAAAGCAGATAGAAAATAAAATTTATGAACTGAGTGAAAAAGGTAATAAATCCAGCATCATTGGCAATGTTCAAGGAGAGGTTGCATGACTATGTGGGGTGACGTAAGAGAGATTTATGCATCTCATAGAAAGTTAAATTACATGACCTTCAAGATTCTTTCCAACATATGTTTTGTGGTTTTATTTGTTTCATCGAATCCCATAGTAAGGATTTAAATAAAAAATCAGACTGTTTGACTTTCTGTCCCACTCACATCTTTTACGTGTTGCATTTTTCTTTCAGAAATATATCTATTTTTATAATATCAATTTCCAATATTATTTCTTAGAACAAATATCCTTAAATTTACCTAAATCCCTAATTTACTTAAAACTCACCTATGAATTCACTTAGAAACACTTAAGAAAACTTAAAGCAAATTTCTAAAAGACAGATTCACCCCAAATAACCTTTTCATAAGTAAATGTAAATAAATTTTTAAATATACTCATATTGGACTTTTTAAAAAATAAAGGTTAATTATTTTGGATGACACAAACTAGAAAAATGGGGCTATATAATAAACTTACATATATCTATAAATTCAATTTACTCTTCACTACTCCAGCTTTGAGATTAATTGTTCAGAATTTTATTTCAGTCACTCAATTTTTATTGACTTCAATATTGACAGAGTTGGTACAAGTTATAAAGTCTTATGTGGCATGACATATAATTAAAATATTCTCATAATTTATATTAATGTATGCATGTCAGAAAATGCCTATTCACTTCTCAGAAGAACGTAAACTCCACATTAATTAATTTATTGTGGAAAGGCTTGTTGAAGCCATTAATCACTTCGCCTTTGCCTTATAGAGTGAAATGCCAGGAGACACTGGCCGCAGTACTATAGGATCAGATTACTCCACTTTGGTGAAACTTCCTACAGTAAAGCCATATCCAACTAGCCTCCTAGAAAACATTTTCAAGATTAGATAAATAAAAATAAAGCACCCATAGAAACATCTTTTCTGGCAACTACCTTTTAATAACTTTAATTAGCACTTTGAATGGTCCCAAAATTTCTCCAAAGGTAATTATGAGTGGCTAAATTCATTCTTGTATGTATGCTTACAAAGTAACAATAATTTCATTTTTAAACAATCATGGTAAGAAAACATTTCACTGTTGCACACACATACATAAATTCAGTTTAACAGTGATATGTGTGGTCTAATAATATTTAAGAGAACTGAATTATAAATAAGCAAATAGCAGAGTCTAGTCTATTGTTTACTGTCAGGAACAATTGTATTTAGGAGCAACGATTGCACAACTGGACTCTACCTGGGCTGAGCTTTCCTGCCTGAAGACCAGGTATGACATATCCAGACCTGAGGACTTGACTCTTTATCTCCAAGGGGGAGGGAAGATGTGGAGGGGAGAAAGAACAGACACAGAGACGGTTGGGGGACACAAGGACAACAAAGATCTCAACGGTTGCACATGCTGTGATGCTCCGGGCACAACTACACCAGGACCTTCATCTCCATAATTCCTCATTGTTCTAGTATGTAAAAACATGCTGCCCTCTGAGTTACTGCTTACACTGCTTGCTCCTGGACTGAAGAAAAGGTATAGCAAGCTCTGGGCTGCTGTCTCTGCTGCCCAGAGAAGCATGGATCAGACTCATGCTCAGCTTCTTCTCTAAGTCTTATTTCTGTCTATTTATTAATTATTTCACCTTGCGCTGTCAAACTCACAGGAGACTAGAACTTAACTGCAAATGTTCTAGTTATGTCCCTGTGCCTTTTTCCCTACAGTTTATATATTAAGATATTTTGTAAAGATGCCTGCCCAAGAGTGCTACGGCTCTGGCAATGAATTTAGCCATACAAACTGATAAGAGACTGCTATGTAAACTGGAAAGCAAGTGCAGCAATGTATATATGTCTAGACACCCCTGAAAGCCTCCTGCAGTCACAAGTAGGACTTTCTCAAAGAGTGTGACAGTGGAATTGATTCATGCTGTAGTCCTAGGCTCAAGAAAATGAGGATTAAGGGTGTAAGTGCTATCTTCTGTTTGCCTGAACTGCTCTCTGTGACTTCATCCTGCCTTGGAGCAGCCAATTATGGACTAGAACTTCTAGAAACTGTGAGCTAAATAAACTTTCCTTTTTTTCAACTTTGGGTGTTAGGTATTTAATCCTACAATGTGAGAAAAGTAACTAAGAAAATGTACAAGGAATATTTTCATTTCTTGACCCTGGTACAGTAATTATGGTTTCTACCCAGGCCAGATCAATGGCATTCCCACTGCTTGATGAGTATTGCATCTATCAAAAGTAAAAGAACGATGTTTCATAAACAATAATTGTGGTTACTGTTATCAGTCTAGAGAAAGATGAGGTATTTATCTCCACACTAGTAATATCCTGAGGCCACTGGTGTAGGTACATTTTCCCCATAGATAGTGCTGGAGGTACTCTGACAAATCTCAGCACTTTTGACTCTTATTTATTAGCATAATTTGGATTTTCTTTAATGTAGTCTTTCATCACCATATCAAACTGGACCATCATCCAGAGGCTTAGGTCAGGGCTGAAGTCATCCAGTCAGGGACCATCTAATCACATAAATCTAGAGCAGACTACATACCAATGTGGTCAGGTATCAGAAAAATAAGCCAAATTACTTTATGTTTCCAGAATAATGACAGAAGTATGTAACAGTACAAATTAGCACATAAGTCATTAGTGTTATTTAAAACTTTAAAGTAAAAAATCCACTAAAATAGAAATATTTAATTGATGAAATTTTCTGTCATAAAGAGTTACTCCTGAACTTATCAGGTAATTTAGATATAACTATTAGGCCATAAAACCTCAAGCACAGACCTTCAACGAGGAACATAATTTCATTTACTCAGTGTTATGGCTGAGTAAGATGTTCCCCTCAATGCCTTGTGTGGTCATAGGTGGGATTTTTTAGAAGTGACTGGATTTAGGGTATGTGCTGCTGGAATTAAGGACATAATGTTGGGACTGACTCATGGTGCAAATGCTAAGATTAGGGCTTCCCCAGCCTGGGTACGAGTGCTACCCATCTAACAGTGCATAGCCTGGATAAGATATAAAGGATGGAAAGAGAGATGTTGTTGGTTGTTTGCTGCTCCTTTACTGCTTTGCTGCCCATAATGAATGATTTTTCTGATCTGATGCTCCTCTGCCATGCCATCCTCCCTTGCAGCCAGCTGACTACAGGCTCAAACCTCTACAAACTGTGAGCCAAATAATCTTTTCCTCCTTCAGCTTTGGATATTGAGTAGTTGGTCTCAGCAATGAGGAAGGTAGTAATAATACTTGGCATCAGCTGCAAAAGTGGGAGTAATGGCACTTGTGGCTACCAACACAAATGTTCCATAAAGGAATAGCAGCTCCTGCTCAATATAAGAGGTGACCGTTTCCATGTAGGAATGCGGGTTCAGTAATATCAGAATTGATTTTTTTAAAGAGAAGATGTAAAATGATTGGTTTAATTAAAAAGTAAAGTAAACTAAAATAAACTAAAAAGCAGAACAGGTCAAGAAGCCAGAACACTTCATCAGTCTTGATGAGCCCCAAAGAAAATCAGTGTGCAGTTTTCTGTTAAAGAATTTTATATTTTCAGAAAATTCTATTCCTGTGAAACTTTACCCATTACATTGAATGGGATGCTCTATGTTCCCCCAAAATTCAAATTTGCAAGATACTTTTTACAGATGCTATACCGTGAATCTCATATTTTTATTATTCCAATAGGTTTTCCCTACAAGTGCAGTTGCCTATTGCATAACTATGCATCTGCTTTTCTGGAGATGATGTCGGCACAGCTACAGATGCAGAATTTATAGATCGATACATGACTTAAAACAGAGGCAGAACTCTGATAAGAGTATCAAACTGGCCATTGATGAAAGAACAGGATTAACTTTTATGGCACCACCGTGGTGGGCTAGAGGCTAACAATTTTCCATTGGATTATTAGTATGGTATTTTTGGACATTTTCCCTTAATGTTTCAGGCAATTTCCTCCCCATATAAGATATAGATTAACAGTTGTTTCCATCCTTGGAGATAACATGCTGTTCTCCTGCTGTTACAGTGCACCTGGTCCTTGAAATAAGAGTAGGGGTAAGAAAAGGGCACGTGCGAAACATTTAAACAAGGCAAGGCAGAAAAAGATATGTCTCCATTTGAGTGAGGAACGTGTCATGGACCAAGGCTTGAGAATCTCTGTCCCTGTCCCCTTAAGTCTCTCTCTCCTACTTTAATGAAAATTGTTCTATAGAAATTATAGAAATTTTTAAAAACCTGAGGAAATGTGGAACTTCTATGTAGTCTTTAGGTCCCTTTTTGTCCCATTATCATCTCTAGACAATCTCCTTTCTAAATTCTTCAGGAATTTCAACCTTTTACCACCAAACTTGCATACAGAAATCAGTCAAGGTCTTCAGAAGTGTAGAAGTATATACCTTGCAAGTAGGTAACCAACTTTTTATCACTGACATTTTCCACAGGTAACTTGTCTTGGCAACTGTCCATTTTTCCATACAAAAATAGAGAACTATCACCTACTGAGCCAATTTCACATTTTTAAAAAGTATTCTGTGAAATAATAAGTATCTAAGAGCACATGAACTCCTGAAATTCTTTTAGAAATTTAACACATTTTAATAAAGATTTTGGATGTCATCTCAATAAAGTGTGTATAAAGAATGTTACTCAAACTGCTTAACACAATGTAGACTAAATTTAAGTGTAATCAATATAATGACATTTCTATTGTTAAGATAAAAATAAAATTTTCATAATCTATTTTCTTAATTGATAATCTATATTCAGCTACTTTCAAACTTAATACGTGAAGATGAAAAGTGATATATGAATTCTAGTTGTGCAAGAACAAAGAAACTAATCTAAGATCAGCCAATCTAAGATTAAAAATATGAAAATTTATACTTTTAGGATGTTTTACTCTAGAGAAACATGAATATTTGTGGATGTCTTTTAAAAGTCATATTTTATTCTAATGAAATCTTTTGTCCTTCATTAACCTGAATGATAAACACAGACTTTTAGTTCAAGTAAGTACCAATGAATAAAACAGCAATGTATCAATATATAATACATTAGTCTTAAATAATAGTATTCTAAAATTTTTAAGTTTTTCATCCAACAATGAGCAAATCTACAAAAATAAATGTACTCTTTCATGTGTTGCCTGGCTACTGCTGTTAAGCTTTTTAAATTTTTATTTTTCTCAGGATGAAATATTGTATCATATAATCTTGGGCTCCTCTTTCTGTACTTTAAGTTATAACATTTATTGATAAAATTGATCTACAGAGATATATATTTTTAAAATAATTATATATATAATATATATATTAAAATAATTACATGTGCAAGTGTTTAGAATTCACATTGTGTTTTTTACATAATGTTTTAATCTCTAAATCCTCACATGGGATTATTTCTCATGAAGAGTTGGAGAAACAGCCTCAGAAGTGGGATCTCTCTGAGCATCCTCTCCACTCACAGAGAGAGAGAGAGAGAATATATATTGGGAAAGAAGTGATTTATACTATTAAGAACCAAGATTTTATAAATTGTTAACATGACCTGGGCAAGTTGATGACAAATTTTCTAAAATCTAAAGAACTAGTAATACAAATGAGCTAAGGTATTTATATGTAAAAGTCAATCTAATCCATCTGGATTTAGATAATACAACAACTTATTTTCAAGGTAAAATTTGTATTTATTGCTAGAAATTACTGAGTATCAATTAAATTATTGAAAAAAGACAGTTTCAGTCCTTTCAGGAAGATTTCAAACCTAAAACCACAGGAACACTTTCAGGAGCCACTAAAGGCCCATCAAATAAAAATCTAAGTACTATTAAGTGCATACATGCTGCTCAGTTTTTATCATATTTTTATTCAATAAATGTGAACTACTGCTGAATTATTTTGAGATCCACTAGAAAAATGTTGTTGTATGATATTAAATCCACAAACACAACAGAGATAATTTCTAGAATATCAATTAGATACTACGTCCTGAATTTGTGCCAGAACAACACAAACACAGTTATATTTCTTCTGCTTTACATTTAGAAATCAGACAGTGTCGGGAGAGTAAATGTTCATTCTTAAAGCACATCATCTACAACATGGAACTAAACAGAAGAAGCCTTTGATTCTATCTCAGAGTCAAGAAGTGTTAGAATTATGCCTACAGTTATATCTATATAATTTATAGTGTTTACAACCTTATTCTGGACTAAAAGGAAAATATATTTGTTTTGGACTTATAACCACAGAGAAGCTCTAGTGAGAGATTTAGTGTAAATAGCTAAGTCTGTAGTAGGAAAACAGTGAATAAATAAATAGGATTTGAACTTTCTGAAAGGAATGGTAAAAAGAAACTCAGCCTTACTCATGTGGAGTCAGATATCAGTGCCTTCATGGAGAGGAAAGAATCAAAGAAAAACTAGGTTAGTGATCAGGATTGCCAGGACCAAGTCCAACGATTTATTCTCAGATAGCACGGGGACAGGAAAGAGGCAAGAAAATCAAACATTAGAGACGTACAGAAAAAAAAAAACAAAAAAAAAAAACGGCTGACAAAGACTTTGGTAAAATCCATATCTCACAGTTTCTATAGTAGCCTATAAGAGTGCAATACAAACGTGTGGAAAACAATTTTCTTTGGCTCTGAGCCAAGCAATAAAATGGCCTTTCATTACCCAATCATGGATGTGTTATAGCTACTTGCAACTCACAGATCACTAGATAAAATAGTTTCTGAGGTTGAGTCTCAGTGAACAGTTTGTCTCAGTTGTTATTAGTCTGCAAAGAGATTTGAACTACTCTGACACTGGATTACAGCAAATGGTCAACCTGAAAAGACGATGTACATAACAATATTGAAGATGCCAACAAAACTCATCAGTTTTCTTGTTATTTGGCTCACACATCCCATATTAGTCAGGATTTGACTGCTGAACACAAGTGGAATTGTGCCATTCTTACTTCACCTTGTAGTAGATGAATTCACAAATAAATTCTATTTTTCAAAAAAGGCTGTCTTTCCTCTATTTACCATTTACCCATTTTTAGTAATTTGGCTTTTATAAACACCTCTAGAGTTGGACCGTTGCAAATATTAAGAAATCTACTTTGAAATATACAACACAAAGTGAAGATAAGACAATATCTTTGGACTGGCCAATTGAAAAATATCGTTCCCAAGGAATCCAGCAACACCAATACCATGAGATTGCTTGTCAGCCTTTACTAAATATTGAAATTACTTGAAGAATTTAAATCCTTGGCATGAATTTTCGCTTATTTTAGTTTTGTTTTTGTTAACAATTTAGAAGGAGATTCAAAGATGGAATAAAAATACAAGGATACACATTATTAGAATGCAATATTCAACAAAGTAGGACTAAATAGGTTCTTTCTCAAATTTTATAGAAAGAGCTACAAAACAAGCTACAGCTAGCATAAAACTTAATGATAACATATTAAACTCTTTTTCCCTAAGATTGGAAACAGGGAAAAGATATTTTCTATCATCACTTGAACTGAACAATGTACTGGTTCTTGCTAGTGTCTTAAGGGAAGAGAAACACAAGGCATTAAAATTGGAAAATAAGTTGTTAAACTGTTATTATTTACAGATGAGTCAATGAGTAAGTAAAAATCCTATGCCATCTTCATAGCTCTAACATAATAAGTACATTTAGAAGATTACAACATATACAAACAATATTGAAATTAATTCTATGTACTCACAATGAAAATTATAAAATTAAAATGCTACAAAGTACAAAGACATCAAAAAAATCAAATACTTTGGAGAATATCCTGCAAATAATGCACAAGATTTTTAATTGAAAAATCTGTAGTGTTACTCAGATGACAGAACACCTCAATAGAGAGGAATGTCTATGAATTGGAAGAGACAGTATCATTTGGATTTTAAGTCCTTCCAACTTAGTCTTAGTCTATGTATTCAATGAAATCTCTATAAAATACCAGCAGAATGTTGTGAGGAAATGCACTTAGATTCTAAAATTTATATGGAATGCAAAGGACCCAGAATAGCCAAAAGAATCTTAAAATACAAGCAGAGCTGGAAGCATTGCACTTCCAGACTACTGCTTAAATTTTACTGTAATCAAAACACTGTGGTACTGATACAAGATAGATATACAGATTAAATGAACATAATAGAAAGGCCAGAAATATACTTAATCTGTGGTGTTGGAAGTCAAAAAGCAATTGCTTCATAGGGAAAGAGGATTGAATAATTAACTGGGAAAGTGCATGAGAAAATTTTCTTACAACGATAAAATATCTTGCTGGGTCCTAACACTGCACAAATGTTTATATTTGTCAAAACTTACCTATCACATTCAATGGGATATCTATTTTTTAAAAGTAAGATATAAATTATTAGTGAGTATATGGAGAAATTAAATTCTGCCTTCCTATTGCTGGTAAGAAAAGAAAATGGTATAACAACTATAAATAGCAACATGAATGCTCCTAAAAACATGAAACATAGGCACACCCTCTAAATCAATAATTCACTACTGGGCACACATCAAAAGAATTTGAAGGATTCGCACAAATATTATATACCTATGTTCATAGCACTAATGTTCACAATACACAAAAGGTTGAAAGCAGCATGTGTCCACTGAGGATGAATGGGAAAACAAAATGTGGGATATACATGAAATGGATATTATTCAGCCTTAGAAAAAGAAATCCTCCTGGGCTCACTGGCTCCCATCTATAATCCTAGCAGTCAGGAGGCTAAGGAAAAAAGATAATTCCAAGTTCAAGGCTAGCCTGACTTACATAACAAGACAGTCTCAAAAAACCAAAAAAAATTTTTTTAAGTAAATAAAGGGAAAAAAAAGTAAATAAAAGTGTCCAGATGCATTCTATAACATGTATGCATCTTGAAATATTCTGTCTAATAATCCAGACATAAAAGGTAAATAATGTATGATTCCTCTTATATAAGGTAATTGGAATAGTTAAATTCATAGAGATAAAAAGTAGAATGGCAGTTGCCAAGATCTAGACAGGAGGAATGGGGAGTTAGTATTTAAAGGGAACAGTTCCAAATGGAGAAGATTAAATTCTGGAGATGGATAGCTGTGATCACACTTTAATGTAGATGTATAAAATGCTCCTGAGTTACATACTGTATTTTAAAATGCTAAATTTTCATGTTATCCATAGTTTATCACTATAAATTACTAAAATGAACACTTAAAATCTGTACATTTTATTGGATATTAAATGTACTGGTACTTAAAATATTTTAAAAAGAGAAATAATGCTGGAGAAAAACCAACAAAAATAAAAAAGCAAACAAAGACAAATGCTAAAACTTTAAAGTTCTCTAAATAATTTCAATATTCAGTGAAAGCCAAAAAGTACTTTTAAAAAAAATCGTTATTGGCCCATAATAATTGTGATGTCAGTATAGTAAATATAACAGAGTATATCAGAGTAACTGATATCTGTCTCAAAATATTTATCATTTCTTTGTTGGCATCTTCAAATTCCTAGTTCTTCCAAAAGTATAAAGATGTAAACTATAGTTGCCCTACAGTACAACAGAATATTAAAATTTAATCTTCCTATGTAAATGTATATTGATACTTATTATCCAACCCCTCTTTATTCCTCTCTACCCTACACCTTCTAACCTCTTATAATTACTATTATACTCTCCACTTTTATAGAGCGGCTTTCATAGATATGTGAGAACATATGAATCTTCGCGTCTGCCTTATTTAACTTAATATAATGGTTTCCAATTCCATTCATGTTGCCATATGTGATCAGTTTTACCTTTACAGTTGAATTATTTTATTACATATATATTATATTTCCTTTATCAATTTACCAACAAATAAAAACACTGCTTGATCCATTCCTCACATATTGCGAATTTTTCTGTGATAAACATGTAATAAAATGATTTCATTTCCTTTGAATAAAAAAATAGAATTGTTGGATCATGATAGACTTTTTTTTTGAGGAATTTCCACAGTTTTACACAATGGCTAAACTAATTTAATTCCCACCAAAAGTTTAGAGTACCCTGCATTCTGACCTACATGAACTATTTTTGTCTTTCTGTTTGTAGTTATTCGTGTTGGGTAAGACAGTATCTTTACTTTTCTAATGGTTAATGATGTTCAGGATCTTCTCAGATTCTTAGCCATTTGTATGTCATCTTTTCAGAATTATATATTCAGATCATTAGTCTGTTTTAAAGTTGGATGATTTGGGATGTTCCTTATATTTTAGTTCCTTATATATGCTGAAACATAAAAAAATTCCTAATTGGATGAATAATTTGTCAATATTTTCTCCTGCTCTGATGGTTGTCTGTTTACTTCTTAAATTTGATAAAATTCCATTTGTCTATTTTTTCTTTTCCTGTCTACATTTTGAGTTCATCTTTTAAAAAAGTGTATTTTGATGTTTTGAATTGTTTCACCTGTGTTTTATTCTAGCAGTTTCATAGTCTCAGGTCTTGATCTATTTTGAAAATTAGGTCTTGATCTATTTTGAACTTTAAAAAGTTTATAATAAAAGACAAAGTATAGTTTCACTATACTGTTTACAGATACCCAGTCTTCTCAAGAAGTATTCTTAGTGGGTCTTGTTATCACTGGGTTCCTTGAGAAAAACATTTTCCCTGAGCTGCAACAGTCACAGTGGACTGTGTATTTCAAAATCAGATTCATTTGAAGTAATGTATGGCAAAAAAGAGTTCTTTTTAAAGATCATTATGTTAAATGGAGTGATGACAGAGATAGGCAGAGACAGTCTGATACTGCTGGCTCTGGAGATGAAGACAGGTGGTCACAAGCTTAGAAACTCGACCAGCTTCCAGAGATGGAAAAGGCAGTGAAGCAGATTTTCCACTAAAACCTCCAGAAGGAACACAGCCCTGCTGACACTGATTTTAACCAAGTGAGATCCATTTCTTATTTCTGACCTGTAAAACTGTAATGTATATAAATATAGAGAGACAGACTTAAGCCATTAAATTTGTGATGATTTCTTATAGCAGCAATGGGAAACTGATAAACTATATCACTGTTTATGAGTCCATATATAATATCTATACATATATATGTACAAAATGTACATCACAGGTTTAAACATAAACATTCACAAATGTATATTTTGTAATTTTCAACTGTTATGCAATATTTATATTTAGCTCATTTTTAAGTTTTTTAAACTACAAATGTTACATTCTTGTTTATAAACATTCACATTATCCATGCTTGTTACCAAATAATATCTGCTGTGTTATAAGTTATGAATGTAAAATGCCGATAGATTCTCTAAAAGTAATGTAACAGAAGCACATGTCTCCTGTTTCTAACTTAAAAGAATTCTGGCATACTCCTGTTTATTTTTTGTCACATTGGTAGACAGATTGTGCCTTGATTTTATTTGCATTTTTAAATTATAAATGAGTTTGGGCATCTTTTTATATGACTATTAGGTTTTGTATCTTTTCCACTTAATTATTAATATCCTTTGACCATTTTTTCTATTAGTTTCTTTTTATTAATTTTTAAAGTTCTCTGTTATTACTATTAACCCTTATCCCCCCTCAATTGCTGCAAATATATTTTCCTTGTTTTTTGCATTTTTGTGTATTTATAGTATTGGGTATCTTTTATTGTAAGTATCAGAATATGACAAATATGTAAGAAATGTCTAGCACTGGCATTCATTCAGTGCATGGAACTTTTGCTCTAATTTTTTTTTTTTTTTTGAGTTGTGGTCTTGTTACACCTGAGTCATCCTTGATCTTACCATCTTCCTGTCATAGCTTCCTCAATTTTTTTGCTGTCTCTTCCCCTGAGAAGCTGGGATCTTAAATATGTGCCAGTTTTATTGCTACCAATCCTATCTGTGAATGGAGGAAGTGGCTGATAGTATCAACACACTCATCTGCCTCAACCTTCAAAGTCATTTAAGAAATGAAATGTTTCATTTTCTTATACTTCTGACTTATTTGAAACTCCACTCCTATCCTGGAGAGCTATGCCATTTTAATTCTTTATTTTTCATTGTGTATTAGTACATTTTGGATATACATTTTGATCACGCTCATTATTGAGAATTTTTACTTGTACATTATATATCTTTACTCTTATTTATCCTCAGTCCCTTTCCCTTCCCTTCAACCCCTCCATCTTCCCCAGGTAATAAGCTTCCTTCCTGTGTTTTTCATTTTTCTCTTTCCCTTCTTTCCTTTTCCCTGCCCCTCTTTCCCCATTCCTTTTTCCTTTGGACATTTTCTTCCTATTTCACAATATTTATTATACATTTTGGATCTCATTTATACTTTTAATTTCTCACATTAGAAAAATGATATGGTAGACATACATGCATGTCCCATTTATTTCACTTATAAATTTGGCCTCAATGTCTATCCATTTAACTGTGAATGTCTCTAATTCAGCATTCTTTTGGCTGAGTAATATTCCATTTAATATTAAAAAAACCTGTATCCAGTCTCTGGTTGATAGACATCTGGGCTGTTTCCAAGATTCAGCTATTACAACTGTGCCACTATAAACATGGGTTCATATATCACTGTGGTATGATGCTTTAAATTCTTCTGGGAACATACCCAGAATGGAAATAGCTGGATCAAGTGGGATCAATAATCCTAGTTTTTTGAGATATCTCCACACTGATTTCCACAGTGGTATTTTTTTTCCAATTCTCACATTCTGTTAATAAAACAGTAAAATTTAAGTCTTCTAAGGAAGCCATTTTAAACTCATTCATGCTGAAATATGATATTATATTTTGTGATAAGCAGCAGAAAATAATTTAATGATATCTTTGCAAGCAAAATATCCTCCAAGGAGCAAAACTGTAACAAGTGTCAGACAGCCTTGCAGCTGCTGCCTTGTGCTCCTTGATGGAGAACAATGGACCTCGGACAAGAAATGAAGAATGCTGATGTAATGCAGTGTTCCTCGTGTATACCTTCTGCCATAAGGGAAAGATTTTGAAGGACTTATCTTACTTGGCTTGATCTTGGCTTGAAAGGGTCTGTGCTGGACAGCTGAAGTTCCTCCTACAAGGGTCAAAGAGTCTGCACTGGAGACAGGAGACCATGCCAAGGTGAAGGTAAGACTGGAGCTCTATCAAAGAAACAGAATTGTGCCTTTCCTCATTTCCCCTCTACATGTACACTCTGATGACAAAGCTCTTGGTTGGTGTCACTCAGACCAGGGTGAGTCTTCTGTTTTGAGTAAATCCCTTTAGCCACATCCAGAACTACAGTGATGCAATTTAGTTAGATTTTTCTTACTCAAAATGACACAATCAGTTCACTGTCACATAGTTACTAATAATCTTTATCCATTTTTATATCCTTAATTTCTAGCACTTAAGAAGCCTGGTCCAATTATGATTTAATAAATTTTTTGGTGAATGAATAGAAATGAAAGAAGTTAGGTACTATACTCAGCAGTATAAATATGCTTTGTAGTTTTATTCATTTTAGCATTTGAAACACTTATCTGTTCTTTTCTTATTGAAAGCTTTATTGTTAGTTTTCCTCAATGTCACACTAACTTTTCCTATCATAAGACAATCCTCACTATTTTTTTGCTGTCTTCTTCCTCTAAATGTCCATAATTTTTGGCAATTCCACCAGAGCTTGTTACAAGCTTTCTTCTAAATCCACTGATTCTCTTCAGGCTATTTCATCTCAAAGTTTTTAATTACTGTCCAGAACTGGCAACAAATTTTTATTTCTAGCCCATATCCCCCTCTCAAGACAAATCATATTTCCAACTGCCTTCTTGCAGATGCTCCATATGCACATGAAACTGGAACTCATTATTTTTCCCCTTCACCTCCTTTCAGTTTGCCACTTCTCCACAACACCTATCTCAATAAACACTACTCCTACACAACCTAGTATTGCAGCTAGAAACATAGGACGTTATGTTTCGTTCTTCTGACTCCTTCATTTCTCTCATCCATATTCTTCCTTCAATTCTACCAGAAAGTCTCAATTCTATGGCTTAAATATTTTTCTCCTTCTCCCAATAATTCCCATGTGAGTTTTGTACAAGTCATGAATTTCACTTCATGTTCCAATGGTCTCTGGTCTCCCAGCTCTTAACCTTATCGTCAATTTCTTTCTCAGTGACAGTCAAAATGATTAAATGTAGACATAATTAAAAGCCTTAGCTCATTCTCCACAACTTAAATCCAAACAGTCTAAGTGGTTTATAGTGCATTCCAAGATCTGACCTAGGCTTACCTTTTCTTCTTCGGTAGGAGATTCAGATCACTGAACACTCCTGGTGTGTCTCTGGCCTCAGGTATTTCACACAGGCCAATTTCCTCTTCAGAAAGCACCGTCCACTTCCACTCCACCCTTCCTCATGTTAATTCATCCATTCTATTTGTGGCAGTTTATCACTCTTACAAGGGTCATTCTCTCATCCCTGTCAATTTTTATAGTATCCTTTTAAAATATGCACCATAAAACTCAACGTGTACTTTGTAATAATTCCTTCTTCATTAACATTTCTCCACCTCAAATAAGCTTTGTTCATGGATGGACGATGTGTTTATAGAACGTCATCTTTCTGGCATGAGCATTACGTCTGGCACATAGTAGATACTCAATATTTGTTGACTAAATAATCACCAGATTTCACAAAACAAAATAGTCTCTGCTTTCAAGAAGTCTAGAGAAAACAGAAAGCAAGAAGACTGACTATAATCAAATACAAACGGTATCTCACAATTTAAGTATACATAAAAGTTAAAAGGGAATTAAAGGATTGATTAGTTCTGCCTGTCACTAAATAGGGCCCAGAAAGGATTTAATCAAGCTTTGAATCAACTTTTGAAGATTATACAAACTTCTGGAGTACTTACAGTAATGACAAAACTTTCAGAATTTTCAATGATAACAAATAGCCTACTGCAACATGTCTGCTTTCAGTCTGCCAGCACTGCTTAGACTATACAAGGGACTAGCTGTTTTACTGAAACTCCCTATCAGTACTTTTCTTTTTTGAAATTTTTCAGATAGTGCATCCTAATCTTTTGCTTGTAATAGTGGTTTTCAACCTTAAGTGAGGCTCAGAATCACATGCAGAGCTTGATAAAACATTGGTGGACTCTACTTACAGAGTTTTGGATTCAGGCGTTTGAAGAGGGCTATAAAATTTGTTGTTCTAACAATTTTTTAGATGACATTGATGGAGTCAGTCTTGAGGCCAGGCTTTGAATACACTGGCTTCCAGAATATAAATGTTATTATTTAAAATAAGACCTGAATAAAAATAAAAATTTGGAGATTACAACATCCACGATACAAACTTTGCTCTTTGTGTTTTGAGTAATGATACAGTATTCTATCCCCAACGGTGCCTCATGACCTCTATCCAAAGACTTTCTTTTTATCTTCTCCAGAAAATAAACCTAATATATTCTACCAGGGTAATAAGAGGCTGTCTCCCAGCTAAAGTAGGAAATGGGATCTGAGGATTTCAGTTTTTCTTTTTCTTTTTTTTTTTTTGAGACAAGGTCTCGCTTTTGTAGTTCAGGCTGGCGCGGAGCTCAGCCTCAAACTCACATCACAGCAATCCTCCTGCCTCTGCCTCCCAAGTGCTGGGATTACAGGCATGAGCTACCACGCCCGGCACTGTGGTATGCGGTACTGGTTGCTGCTGGGTGTGAATCTCCACACCCAGTATTTTATGTGGTTACCAGGGATCGAATCCAGGTCCTTGCACTTGCAAGACAGGCGCTGGAACCACTGAGCTAAATCCCCAGCCCAACAGTATTTCTTTTTTTTTTTTTTATCTTTATTGGTACATTAAATATACACATCATGATTACACTCCACAATGGGGATTTGTACCAGTATAAGACACATCTTAATTCTCATTTTTTCCCCTAGCCCTACCCACCCTACCCAACCTACCCCCCCCCCCCCCCATACCAACAGTACTTCTTAAGTATTTATTTTGGCCAATCTCTGTTTTCAGTTCCACCTTTATATCCACTTCCACAGGTCCTGAGCACTGCTACTTCCCAGTGTTTTGAAGATTCTGTAGGGGCAAATTAAAATGATTTTCTCATTTTTCAGTTTCCCTCTGCTGGTTTGAGATCTACTTTCTCAAGTTTGCTAAGTTACTTACTCCCGATTTATCTCTCTACTTCCCAGCTATCAGAGTCATATTGTTACCAACTCAGTGGCAATATGATATAATATAGCCATGTTATATTGCTACTTCCTACAGTGTCTTCTCTTTATTCTTTAGGTCTTCAAAAAAATAGCTTTACTGTCATATTAGTAAATGTCAGTGGGAGGGAATACATATTGTGTCCAAAATACTGCTGCTGGGCATGAGTCTCCAAACCCAGTATTATATATGGTTACCGGGGGATTGAACCCAGGCCCTTGCACCTGTAGGACAGGCGCTTGAACCACTGAGCTAAATCCCCGGCCCAAACAGCATTTTCTTGAAAGTAAATTGCACCATGCCCCAAAGTGTCTCTGGGTTAGTGAGTTCAGTTGTTTCAGGCTCTGTAAAAGATGTCAACTTTGTTTTTATAGGGAAATCTGTTTCACAGCCTCAAGCTATACTTCAATCATAGCCAAGTAGGCCATGGTTTTGGGATACAAGCCACACACAGTAAATTGTGTTGCATCAAAATAAAATATAAAAGTATATGAACTTATTGTGTATGGGGACAGCCACCTGTAATCTCAGCAGTCAGGAGACTGAGACAGGAGATTTACTGTGAGATCAAGGCCTCTGGGCTTCACAGTGAGTAGGCTACGCTGTACCACATAGTGAGACATTGTCTCCAACAAAACCAAACAAACCAAAAAAATATATGAACCAGCAAGTTCTTCTCACATATCCCATACTATTTCCTGACCAAAAACAATTAAAATGACAATTAGCTAAGCATATACTAAGCATTGGAATTATGACCACATTTCTTCCACAGAACAAAAATTGACTCAGTTGTCTACTATTTCAGGTAAATATTCATCCTAGGAAACCTAACTAATGAGGTTTATTAAATAAATTAGAACAGGATTAAACATGGACATAATCCATTTAGCAGTGTTGTATTAGTCAAGTTGCTTATTTCTACATTTTCATAGTGGACAAGGCATCTCTTCCTAAGAAGAATTTCTTCTACTAACCTCTATGTGTAAATTACCTCATTGTGGTAGTCCATCATAAGCTATTCCTGTAAATGCTTCTCCCACTTATTTTTAAACTTTTCCATATGAGTGATTATTTTCCTTTCAACACTATCAAGGTCTTACTGTGATGACAAATGACAATTGGTTATATTGAATGAAAATTTAAGTTTTAGGGAGGAAATAACCTGAAAATGCATTTGTGAACTGAAAAAAATCCCTTTATCAAAGTATTAATAATAATTAGGTCAAAGGCCAGGTTGGAGAACCTATTGAATGTATTAAGTATATGAAGTATAAGTTATTCATATGCATGAAGTATTTCACATTTAGCTGGTACTTGCAAGGCATTGTGATATACATTAGAAGGTCACACATAGATGAGTGAAAATTCCTGTCTTCTTACAGGTTGCAATCCAGAGGAAACTAATAATTATATTACTGCTAGATAGTGCAAAATCTAGAAAAACTTTTGTGGGGCAAAGAGAGCTTCTTCAGTTTTTCTGGATGTACTGGGAGATATTTGGCAGAAAAAGGAGTAGGTGTGTAAAATAGGAAAGAATGGACATTTCCATTACAATTACTTCCACACATAGGAAGGAAAGAGTAAACAGTAGCTTCCTTTTTGGAAGAGTTTAAATATTTTTGGTGCTGAGAAAACTGCTACTTGTATCTGTGAAAGAATGACTCTTGTCAGGCATGGTGGTACATGCCTATTATCCCAGCACTCAGGAGGCACACCACCACAAATTTTAGGCCAGCCTGGAGTACATAGTGAGTTCAAGGCCAGCCTAAATACATAATGAGACCCTGTCTCAAAAAAAAGGACTCTACCAAATTTCTAGACCCAGACAAGTTATCTTCAGTAGGAAATACAGAATCTGCTAGAGGTACTGAGTTCACAAAGTCCTACCTGGGTTCAAATCTACTTTGAAACTGACAATGTACATATATTAACAATTTACTCAGGATGGCAGGTTATTTCTTTGTTTATAAAACAGTCATCAATATGCTCATCTTGTAGGTTAATAATAAAAATCAGAGATGATTTATATAAAGCAATATCATGACAGATCAAATGGAATTTTGAACTTTAACTTTTGTTTTTACAATAAAGTTTAAAAGGAAACAAATATCTAATGGTAAAGCGATTGACGGACCATTATCAAAGACCTTATAGGGGGTGGGAGTTGTAGGGTGGGTAAGGGAATGGGAAAAAATGAGAATCAAGTCATTTCAAAAACAGGTACAAACTCTCAATGTTGATTGCGATGATGATGAGTATTCATAATGTACTAATAAAGATTTTAAAGAGTGACTTCACTTTATCTGATGGATCAATAACTTATGAATATAACTTTGAAAACTAAGTATAGATGTTAAAAGCAGTCTACTACTTTTTATTGTTCAAAAATAAAGAAAATGTAATAAACTAGGCACTTTGAAAGTCAACGAAAGTGGAAGCTACTCTAATATTACTAAAATTTTATTTTAGATCTCTATATTTTCTCTAAGGTACATGTGTTACTAATTTAAAGTTAGCACCAAATATATATATATATATATATATATATATATATATATATTTTTTTTTTTTTTTTGACAGGGTCTTGCTTTGTGGTTCAGGCTGGCCCTGAGCTCAGCCTCAAACTCACATCACAGCAATGCTCCTGCCTCTGCCTCCCAGCGCTGGGATTACAGGCATGAGCCACCATGCTCAGCACTGTGGTACGTGGTACTAATTGCTGCTGGGCGTGAGTCTCCATACCCAATATTGTACGTGGTTACTGAGGATTGAACCCAGGTCCTTGAGCTTGCAAGACAGGCGCTGGAACCAGTCAGCTAAATCCCCGGCCCCTATATTGTATATATTTGAAAAATTGAAAATTTTTGTAGAGATTTAAACTTTATATTTACATAAAGATGGAAGTAAGGGGAAAAAGGAATGAAAGGCAGTGCTGAGGATTTAGCTCAGCAGTTCTGGCATCTGCCTGGCAAGCACAAGGCTCCAAGTTCAATCCCACTACCACACACCATAATGCCAGGCATGGTGGCTCATGCCTGAAATCCCAGCAATAAGGAGGCAGAGGCAGGAGTTGCTCACATATCTACTTTAGCATTTAAAAAGAATAAATATAACTATTATTTTATGTTTTCAGAAACTTCCAACTCTGTTATATTTTTTGTTTGCTTTGTGTATTAGAGATTGAATCCAGGGATACTCTACTACTAAGTCACATCCTGGTCTTTTTAATTTTTTTTATTTATATTGAGACAGGATCTCACTAAGTTGCCAAGGAGGGACTCAAACTTGTGAGTTTAAGCCTAGCCTGGGCTACATAGTGAGTTCAGGTCCAGTCTGAACTACAAAATGAAATCCTGTTTCAAAAAACTGAAAAAAAAAAAAAGAAAAGGAAAGAAGGGCAGAAAAGGAGAAAAGGAAAGAAGGAATGATTGCTTTTCTACAAGGATGGGTCATTCCAAAATATGAATATTAAAAAAAAAGATTTCCTCCAATTTTATCATCCTCTTCAATGTGGTACCAGATAAATCCAGCAGATGGCACTCATATTTTTGAAAATATGGTTTTGAAAAAAACAGGAATTCTTAAATTTTGTACCATTTTAGGTCAGAAAGACTGAATAAAACTACAGAAGCAAACAGATTTCAAACTTTCTATTGCCATGGAGAACTAATGCTGTTAAAGCACTCTAATGCACATTCATAGCTTGTAAGCAGCTTACAATCTTCACTTTCTACTTGAACAGCTGATAGAAAGTAAGCTTTCATAATCATTATCTGCCAATCAACAGCTTGATAATAGAGAGCTGTAAGTGACCACTGAGAGACCCACAAACTTATTCTATGATGGAAATGTGGTAGCATCATGTTCTTCTCCTTTATTTTCAACACTTTTATCAGTCATTTTACAGAGTTTTGCAAAAATTATCACTAACATTTTTTTCACTTAGGTAAGGAGAGCTTTGGAAAGAGTAATACATGAGATGATGAAATAATTCAACCAAGAAAGGTAAGCAAGGATAGAGGAATCCAATTTCCTTAAAGAACTAATAATTTATACTCTTAATATATGAGCTAATGAGCAATTCAAACTACATTTCAATACACCTTTAATGAAAACTTTTTATATGATAGGCAGATACTGGTCCAGGTACTAAGAGAAAGTAGCATGCAAGACAATATCCTCAACCTTTTGGAAAGTATCTTTCAGTGGTAGTTAAGAGAAAAAAGAAAGAAATTATAGAATACATGAGAAACTTGAGTGGATGATAGTGTGATTGAGGGACTAAGTTAAATCAGCTATTTAATGGGAAGCTTCTATGAGCCGACACTGGATTGACTGAAGCAGACAGCCACACACAGACCAGAAGAAGCAATCCATGTATAAGAATCACAGCTTGTGAAACACTGCTAAGATTACAATACATTATGCCAATTCAAGGAGCTAAAAGAAGTCTCATGTGCCTGGAGAGGAATGTGCAAGGAGGGGAATGTTGTAACATGTTCTGAGAGGTATACAGAAGTCGCAGTGGATGGAAGAGTGAATGAAAGAAAAGCCAAGAAGAATAAAATGGGGAAAGAAAAAAATGGGCATAAGAATATTAAATTCAGCTTTGAGAATTGATTTACATGTTGATCATTCTGGAAGTTTTCTATTAGCAAACAAAAAATACAACAGAGTTTAGTATTTAAAAAGATTGAATATAACTATTATTTTATTTCCAAGTCTATTATATTTTTGTTTGTTTTGTGTACTAGAGATTGAATCCATGGATAGATACTCTGCCAGTAAGTTACATTCCAGTCTTTTTAATTTTTTTATTTATACTGAGACAGGATCTCACTAAGTTGCCGAGGGGGGACTCAAACTTGGAAGTCCTCTTGCCTCAATCCCCCTCAGTGCTGAGATTATTGCATGCACTGCTATATCCAGCTAGGTTATCACTTTAGATATCAATGAAGTCTATCATAGAAGACTATTGGAAAAAATACATTTGTATATAATAAAGTGAGATAAATAATCAGTACTTTAAAGTAATAACTAGAATGTGACTTTTCAATGACAGTTGATTTCAATATATTTTGTATTAATTTACTCTTTCTGTAGGAATATAGAAAGATATTCTTATTTAATTAGTAATTCACATTTGCTGAGTCTGATTAATCAATGTTTTCTGGTACCAAAGGTATGATTTAAAATTTCAATAATTCTTGAATTTGTCTTATCTTCTAATATTAACTTGTACAAATTTTATAACAAAAGTTTCAAAGCAAAACATTTTTAACACATGTTAGAACTGAAACGCAAGCAATTAAACTCTAAAGAGGTGCACTGATCTGTGACCTCATACAAACCATGTCATCGGTCATCTGTCAACATCCTAGTTCCTTCTACAAAATGTAAGACACATGTGTGCTCTTCAGCTAGAATCTCAATAAAGAGCTGTGATTTCATCAGGTAAAACATAAAACCTTGGTATTTTAGTTTTTGATTGGCAGTAGATTTGGGGGCTGACATTACACCGATCCTATGACTGCCCCCATGTCATCCACACCCAATCAGGAGTCTTTCTAAGCTCCACAAAAACCATTTCACCAACCACACTCTTTAATGGTGGTTTGATACTATGAATACTTCCAGCAGTCACAAAGCCATATCCAGAGATATTCATTAGTAAATGCATCTGCATTACTTTAACAAAACTTTAATTAGAATGACAGTGTACTACAAGTCTGAGAATAATTAACTTTGAATCATTAGTGTAGTATAGCTCTTCTGATTGTAAGAAAAAAATAACTTTCTCCTATTCTGCTGGCTTGGTTTGAAACAGCTACTTATGCCAGTCATTGTTATTCATCTCCCACTTTACTTTTTATTTTCCTAGACATCTGAGTTCTGGCACTGTTGATTTCATAAAGACTTTTTAAAGATACATTTGCTGTTGGTTAAGGACACATTCATTTCTGACAGTTTTGCTCTTGCTACTTTTCATAGCAGCAGCTGGGGTAAAAGTTTACCATCAGTCATGGATTTCTGTTATTTGCTCTTTTTCCCTCCGAAAAAATTAAGTATGTTCTTACAACACACAGTTCTCTGCCTACTTTCCTCACATGTTATAAATATGACCCTTCATAAATGAACAACAAATTTTTTAGTCTACCTTACAGAGCAGGGAAAAGTTCTTACATTATTTCTTTCATATGTTATTAGTGAACATTGTTTAAATGCTATTTTTTGTCACACTAGTAAATGAAATAAAAAATAAAGGTTATTTAGTGCTATGATGAGTTGACCATTAGACCAAGAAAAACAGCTACTTAGTAAGTCACCTTGAGAATATAACATTTGGAAAGCATAGAGGCAACTAACTATATATTCATATCTCACAATTTAAAAGGCAATCTCATTCTTCCCATTCTTGCACACACACACACACACACACACACACACACATACACACACTGACTTTTTTTTTTTTTCTTTTCTTTTTTTTGGAGACAGGGTCTTACTTTTGTAGTTCAGGCTGGCGCTGAGCTCAGCCTCAAACTTATATCACAGCAATCCTCCTCCCTCTGCCTCCTGAGTGCTGGGGTTACAGGCGTGAGCCACCATGCCTGGCACTGTGGTATGTGGTACTGGCTGCTACTAGGTGTGAGTCTCCACGCCCAGTATTATATGTGGTTATTGGGGGATGGAACCCGGGTCCTTGCGCTTGCAAGACAGGCACCGGAACCAATGAGCTAAATCCCTGGCCCACACAAACACACACACACACACACACACACACACACACACACACACACACACACACACTGTCTTAAAAGTAGGGGTAAATAATGAGGGGAAAAAGAATGTGATAGTAATAAAAAAAGAAAGAAAGCTTATGTATATAGGGGGTGGGGGATTGCAGGGTGAGTGGGGGAAGGGATAAAATAAGAATCAAGTCCTGTCATATTCTGGTACAAACTCTCAATGTTGAATGTGATGATAATGTGTATTCATAATGTACCAATAAAGATTTGAATTTTAAAAACTTAAAAAAAATAAAATAAAAAGAGCACAAAATTCAAGACTTAATCTCTGCTTCAAGCTAATGTCAAAGAATATTTTTCACTTTTAGTTCACATCCCGAAAGAAATTCCCTTGACAAAATATGTTCTGAACTAGACTGTGAAAGGCAAACATATTTGGTTTGCTTAAGTTTTGCAGGATGACAAAAGAACGAATATGGGCCAAAAGAGAATCATGATATCAGCTAAAATAGATCAGCTTCAAATGTGAAAATACTTTAAAATATATTGAACAACTTCAAATTTCAAACTATATGTATTTGAAAGAACACCTTACTCTAGTGTACCCAAGACTAAAATTGTCTCATATTTACTTCTAAACTTGTCACTGAACTGCTACTGTTCGCTGGACTGCAAAGAAATGATTTATTCATCTTTGTATGACACAGTTATATATGATTGATTGGTATGAAATAGAAAGGGACTTTGTCCTCAGCAAAACTTAGAACAGGGCCTGTCCAGTGTATGTTGTCTGCCCTAGCAGCTGAATTACTGCCTGCCCATCTGGTAAGATTCAATAGATTTTTCACAATATAAATCACAGCATAATTACCACCCAATAATACATTATCAATGCCAATTGATTCTGTTTTTCTAGATTTAAATTCATTATAATACAATGACTTAAAAACTTATGTTAGACTTTCTGAACCTCACCATGGTTAATTACGTTCTAAGAAAAAAATAGGCAGGCAACAGAGCACTCTTAATTTTTCTCTTTTATGGAAGAAAACAGTGCTATGCAGAAAACAAGGATTATATATAGAACTTCTCCCATCATACATACCTTGAACTTTTCCTTTTCTTTGTCTTTTCCTCCCATTTTAGGAAGAAAGAAATTTTTAGTCCAGTGGTCATGTTCCATAATTTTATTACTGTTTTTCTCCTAAACAAATAGCTTCATTAATCAGCAAAGAAAAAACAGCCAGCAAACTATCTATATATCCAATATTATTCCCAATGGAGAGCTGAAAATTAGAAATTGCTTCTGAAGGAACTTCATTAAACAACTACACTGGCATGCCAGGAATCCCAGAGCAGTTATCAGTATTACTTTGGGTTAGTTCTCACATTGGTTATGACTAAGTATGTGATAAATTCAAGTATGTGCATTCATAAAAATTGCCTTACTTCCAGAGTCATTAAATTCAGCCTGAGACATTTTTATCCAGAAAATTCTGGTTAATTTTCCTAAGACTTTAACAGATCTTATACAATGCTGGTATGCTGCATTGATAATACAATTTAGCTCTGTACACTATGGTTTTTATTGATTATTGTATTTCTTTTGCTTCAGATAACTTATTCCTTTGATTAGATTGACTCGAATAGTCCTAGGTGTTTTGATTGGTGCTACAAAGATTGTGGGTTTTTTTTTTATTATTCTAAAGTGAAATGCCAACATAACCATTCATTTGACTATATGAAAATAAATTTAAATCTTAAGGTATGCACCTAAAGAGCATTTTGAAATAACAAAAACACTGAACTCTTGGGTTTTCTTCTTAAATTCATATGAATCCTGACTGTATTACTGAATAGTCCATGTACATATTTTTGTATGGCACACATGTGAAAAGACAGTAGTATCAGCAATAGTTTATTCTCCATATACTCCATTGCACATGAGTAGTAAAAATAGGTAGTAATATCTAGTTCACATTAATACTTAAGCTACAAATCCATTAATGAAAAAAATGACTGGCAAGGCCTTATGTGCAAATTCATTCTGTGTTAATAATATGAGATATACATAATAATATTCACAAGACATATAATATGAGTAGACAGATAGACTTAAATAAGACAGAATTAAAGTCAGGATCAGTCCCAACAACCATTTTCTACTTTATATTTGCATATAAAATAAACTACAATTCTCTGGAAGAATTTTTTTTTTCTTCTTAAGCATTTAAATATTTAAAAAAATAAAAATAAGTCTTCCTTCTGCAAATGCAAATTACTTAAACAGATGGCAATTCCTACACATCCCAAAGGGGAGTTTTAGTTTGCTTAATTTTTCAAAAATAAGGATGTAAAACAACACATTCATAAAAACCTCTGGAAAAATGAGACTTTCTCTGAAACTAGAACTAAAAATTCTACCTCAAGGTAGTGGATCTAAGACAAGTGTGAACACTTCATATCTGACATTTAACTACTGAAAGCCCAATCACAAAATCAAATCTCTAATATTAGAACTTGATATTCTACAATACTTAAGTTCTGTTTCCCTCCTTCACTTAACCTAAAGTAGGGTCTTGTTGAACAGTTTCAATACAATTAGCCACTAGTGAAAATGTACTGACAGAAGAAAAGGAAATTATGTTGGAAATTTGGTGGCAATACTAACTTTAATCTAAGTACAGTTTTCAACAGTAATTTTTCATGCAACCTGCAAAAAACGAGTCCTACGACCATAAGGAGATTAAGTACCTCCCACAGTAGACAACCTATTTTCATTTTAACCAATACTAGCATTAGGAGGAAAACTGGCAGGCACAAATTGCTGGCAAACTGCTGTAGATGTCCTAGACTTTAACTGCAAAGACACACATAGAAAATGGAGAAAACTAGCTTTTACAGATCAAAGGGCCTCAGAGGACCTTTGTCAACAAATGTATTATGACTGGAGAATAATAAAATGAAGTAAGCACTTTCGTAGGTGAAAATGGTATCCAAAAAATGAGCCAGTGATCTGAGTATTTCTTCCTATGTGTGTTTGACTAAGCCTGAGAAAAGCTACAGTAAGGAATGAAAACTATAGATCAAAAAGAATAGACTGGTTTAAGAGTCAGGGGAATGTAAGCCTGGGAAAAGTGTTTACTTCTCTCCTCTCTCTATTCAGAAACAAAACCATACCATAAAATACCTGGAGTTGCGAGGAACAATAAAACAGGAAAATTACTATTGTGATGAACCAAAAAGCCAATGTTAGATAAACATCTCTGGATATTCTGGACCTCATGTTTTCCACAAGAATCTGTTGTAATGGGTACCATTCACACATCCATCAAAATTTGACGCTAAGATGCTCTGATCAAGTCTCAGATGGATTGTCAACTTTTGAAAAGTTGTTTTTCTGATGATTTTTCTGTGCCAATGTCTGAAAACCAAATGTATAGTAAATATTCATAAGGAGAATTCTGGTCTTTTTGTGGTGCACATTCTAGGTAAACATTCTACACTCCACCACTGAACTATATATTGCATCCAAATTAAATTCTTAATAAAAGAACTATGCAAAAATGATCTAAATTTAGCTCAGCTATAACTGGCATTTCTGAGTTATGTTTTTTTCAGGTTTTAATACAAAATATAAATCTAACCATACCTTAATTTAGATTTTCTTTCTTTTTTTGTACCAGGGATTGAACTCAGGGCCTCAAACTTTTTTTTTTTTTTTTTTTTTTTTTGAGACAGGGTCTTGCTTTGTAGCTCAGGCTGGCCTTGAGCTCAACCTCAAACTCACAGCAACCTCCTGCCTCTGCCTCCCAAGTGCTGGGATTACAGGCGTGAGCCACCACTCCCCACACTGTGGTATGTGGTACTGATTGCTGCTGGACTTGAGTCACTACACCCAGCATTGTTGTATTTGGTTACCGGGGATCAAACCCAGGACCTTGCGCTTGCAAGGTAGGCATGGGAACCAATGAGCTAAATCCCTGTCAGGGCCTCAAACTTGCTAGGCAAGCCTGGCACTGGTGAGCTACAATCTCGTCCTCTGGAACATTTTTTGAACAAGAATATATTTTAGAAAATATACATAAAATGTAATCCATTAGACTAAAACTATATTTAAACATACTTTAAATCTATGTATGTTGTGTGTTAAAATAGAGCATGGCAAACATTGCATTAATTTTATAAACAACCAAAGTAAGCAGTAATTTAAAGTGCTCCCACACAGTCTGAAAATAAGTTTCTAATAATTGAATCTAAAGTTTTTGAGTTCATAAAAATCTGTAATAAGAAAGTTTCAGGATCAAATATAATAAAAGCATAATTTATCACTATCAAAAACTAAAAGCTTTTAAGCATTATTATAGTTAAACTCATTCAGTGCATTAATCCTCTAATAACAGAACAGTTTCAGTCAAGGAAATGTTGTAAGGTTAGATTCAAGTTTTTAAAACTTAGTTTGAAACTGTAAATATTCTCTTTGTCTCTAACTCTCCAGGAATTCAAAACATACCATGAATTTATGTCTTGAGCTTAGTTTTAGTCATTGTTATATTTTTTTGGATTTTTCAGAGGAGCAAAGCACTGTTTCAAGGCTATTAATTTAGTAAAAACATACTTACCAGAAGATAAAATAATACTAAACAGAAGTTAAACAATCAGTGATAGCTTACCATCTCTAAGAATTCTATTTCAGTTTGGAGAGTTTCATAAATACTTTGCATGTCATCTTCCTTATAAAGTTCTAATTCTTTCTTAAGTCTATTTTAAAAGAAAATGTCATACTTTCAGTTGAACAATTAACACTGATAATTAATTTTTATTACACAGAAAGAAGCAAAGCATGTTTGTAGCTTCAAAAATCAGAATTTCAAGTCCAAACTAAAACTATTAGAATCCCATAAAGACAATAAGATAGACAACAAATAACAGATATTTGATAATTTTGTTATAATTCTGGTTTAATGGAAAACTATAGTTCCCTATCTAAAGATCTGTGACTAGGTCACAGTTAGTGACTAGGTCACTAACAAGCTATATAAGCTTGGTTATATCTTTTAGCATCTCTGAAACTCACCTGGATACTTTTTAAGTAAAAAATTTCTTCTTGCTCTAAAACTAAAAGATAACTTTATAATATACATACATAATTAAAATATAGTATTAAATTTGAGAAGTAGGATTCAACATTTATCTTTATTTCCCTCAATTAAATAATCTTTCATCTAGCTGAATTTTAAAATTATTTTACAGTTGTATTAATATACATAATAGTGAAGAAACCATGTTCTCATCCCAGCAATATGACTAACATTTCTTCCAAGGAGGAAAACACAATTAAAAGCTATGAGCTGTAACTGGGGAGGTAGAGAAGTAGGATCTGAAACTGAGCAGGCAGGAGTGTAAAAGCAGCCCTAAGGTCAGATACTGTAAGCAACATTGCTCTCAAAAATCTAAATAACTCTTGGGCCGGGGAGTTAGCTCAGTGGTTCTGGCGCCTGTCTTGCAAGCGCAAGGACCAGGGTTCAATCCCCGGTAACCACATACCATACTGGGTGTGGAGACTCACGCCCAGCAGCAGCCAGTACCATATACCACAGTGCCGGGTGTGGTGGCTCATGCCTGTAATCCCAGCACTCGGGAGGCAGAGGCAGGAGGATTGTGATGTGAGTTTGAGGCTGAGCTCAGGGCCAGCCTAAACCACAAAAGCAAGACCCTGTCTCAAAAAACCTAAAAAAAAAAAAAAAAAATCTAAATAACTCTTAGGTTAGTAATAAGGTTAAAGTATGGATCAAATTGGACCTTTGCCCATCCATGATCATCAAAGGGAAAGAATTTTAGATAAGCAATATTTCCTGGATACTAGGAACAACAAAAGAAAATTCTCTATTAAGGAAACCTTAACATGTTTAGACCAAAGGCCTTCTATAGACCATATGAAAAAATGTTCAACATCACTGTCATTTGAAAGATGCAAATGAAAAATAACTTAGAGATTCCATCTCACTCCAGAAAGAATGGCTCTTATCAAGAAATCAACCAAAAGGCCCAGGGATGAAGCACTTCCTGGCAAGGGGAAAGAAGGAAGGAAAAGGAAGAAAGGAAGGAAAGAAAAGAAAGGAAAGAAGGAAGAGAAAGAAAGGAAAGGAAAGGAAAGGAAGGAAGGAAGGAAGGAAGGAAGGAAGGAAGGAAGAAAGAAAGAAAGAAAGAAAGAAAGAAAGAAAGAAAGAAAGAAAGAAAGAAAGAAAGAACAATGATCAACTAATAATAAATGCTGGTGAGCCTCGGGGGCAAAAAGGAACCTTTCTCTACTGTTGGTGGGAGGGTAAAGTGGAACAATTTCTGTGAAGATCAGTGTGGAAATTCATCAAAAAACTAGGAGTACAGGTCATATTTGACCCAGCTATTCCTCTTCTGGGTATGTGCCCAAAAGAATTAAAAACATCATACTATAGTAATGTATGTGCATCTATGCTTATAGCAGCAGTCTGTGATAGCTAAATCTTGGGAAAAGCTCGAATGCTTACCAACTGGTAACTGTATAAAGAAGATGTGGAGCTTTTTATACAATAGAATACTACTCAGCCATGAAGAAAGACAAGCTAGAAATATTTATACTAAATGGATGTACCTCGAGGCCATACTCTTAAGTGAAACAGGTGGGACACATGTAAATATTGAATTGTTTCTCTAATGTCAGAAACTGAAAGTGTAAATAAGGATAAAAATGTGTAAGAGATATTGTGAAATTGGGAGAAAATGCTCAAAGGCAGAAGGGGAACTAGGGAGAGGTGGCAGAAGACAAGGAAAGAGGGGAAAGAAAAAATAGAAAAACTGAAACTGTAAATAGGAAGAGATGGAGGGGTTAAAGGGTGGGAAGGGAATGAAAAAAAAAAGAACCAAGATGTATTGTGTACATGTATAAATTTCCAATAGTGAATGGGATTATAATGCATACCTAATATGTACCAATAACTTAATGAATAAAAAAGAATAGACAGATAGAGGTTTTATACATGTTCATAAAACATTTGAGGATAAAAACAGAAGTGTTCTTTCTCCTAAATGAGAAAAATACAGTGAAGAACTTTCTGCCATGAATTAAAAGAACTTAAAGAAGGGGGAAAATGTTGAGATTGTAACAAAAAAGTAAGAAAAAAATTTTATGTATATGGGGGGGTGGTAGGGTGGGTAGGGCTATGGGAAAAAATGAGAATTAAGTTGTGTCTTATGCTGGTACAAATCCCCATTATGGAGTGCAGTCATGATATGTATATTTAATGTACCAATAAAGATTTAAAAAAAAAAGAACTTAAATGAAACAAACAAATTTTCAAAAAAAAAATACAAATTTCCAAAACTGTTCTAAAAGAAAGAGTAAGGCTACTTTAACTTAAGGAAATCAAATAAATGGCCTAAAATTTTCCACAAAGAAAACAGTAATGCAACAAAATACCAATATATTTAGATTAGAAAAAATTATGAAAACAAAATATTAAGGATGATGATTAACTGGAAATTTTATATGTGTTAATGGGAGAACAATTTTGTTTAATCACTTGTAAAATAGCTCATCATTATGTTAAGGGTCAATGTAAAGATGTTCAACATCCCAATTCCGACAGCATAGAGAATCTCCTGCACACAACTACAGTGCACACACATCAACTGCTGAGATAGCAATGATCTGGACACATTCCAAATGGTGACTGAAAATGGAAAAAGCTGCAGTGTATTCACTGTCTGTGGTTAAAAACTGGGTAAATTTTAGAAACAAGGCTGGATAAAGAGCATGTCCCAGACAGTACAATATCATTTTTACTTAATTAAAAATAAATAAATATAATGAATTGACTATCTGGGCTTGCACATATACATAGACAGGATTACATACAAATTATGACAAATTTAAATACATTATATAATACAATAAAACAAGAAAATGAATCAAATAAGTTATACAAAAAATATGCACATCATAAAATATTGTCTTTTTTTAAAAAATTTTTTTATCTTTATTGGTACATTAAATATACACATCATGATTGCACTCCATAATGGGGATTTGTACCAGTATAAGACACAACTTAATTCTCATTTTTTCCCATAGCCCTACCCACCCTACCACCCCCCCATATACATAAAATTTGTTTCCTTACTTTTTTGTTACAATCTCAACATTGTCCCCTTTCACCTTATT
>PVIR01009383.1:34949-53561 GCA_004026965.1 Petromus typicus | reverse complement strand
ATTGTCCCCTTTCACCTTATTTTACATTGAGCATTTTCTATTTCACAATATATAACATACAATGCTAGGACTCATTTACATCTTCATTTTCTCATACCAGAGAAAAGATGTGATATGTATCTATCTGTGACCTATTTATTTCACTTATGAGGATATCCTCAAGGTATGTCCATTTAAGTAGAAATGATTCAAACTTATTGTAGTCACCTTTTTAATGTATGCAATATAGTTATAGTGACTGGTTATCCTTCCTAATATTCTCACACTGGGGAAGTTCTAGGATATGTGTGATTTATTATTTTTTTTCTGTTCCTAGGGCTTTATGTCCCTGCCATTTAACATGCTGGTGATTTTTAAACTGAATTTTAATATTTTGAATTTTGTCTTTGTTCTAGAGTGAAGTTAAATTAGTTGGAAATAGTTTGCCCTTTGTAGATCTGGCATTTGGGATTTGACATAGGAGACAGATTTAGAGATTACATGAGGGCTCACTTCCTCTATGATTAAGGGTTATATTTTACTCTCCTCAGGCTCCAGAACTTGTGAACGTTTTAGTCTAACCATTGTGTGTGTGTGTGTGTGTGTGTGTGTGTGTTTACTGCGATCAGGTACCATGAATTTAAAAGAGGATGTCAGGGTGATACAGGAAATGAAGCCTATAGTAATCATTGCCACAGTGCTTGTCTTAATTACAAAAATTGTAGAAAAAGGAGATAGAAATTGTCATGAAATATAGAGGCTGGCTGAATAAATATGGAATATTCTCATTAATTCTGTGAAATATCCCAGAACTTTTGCTAATTGCAAAAAATGTTATTAATTATTTGAACAGTTGTTTGAGATTGTTGTCTGAAAATGGCACTAGGGTTGAAAGTAAAGAATGTACATGAAGAGTTAGAAATAGAAATAACTTCTAAGTAGCAATTGAGCTAAAGTATCTCACATTCTAGTCTTTTGTGTGTCTATAGTATTTGCAAATTTAAGTAAAATGCTTAGTTACTTGCTTAACCATCCAAGAAATATTTGTACTTCTTACTGTCAGCATAGCCTTTCCTACTATTTATTACAAGAATTCAAAATAGTTCTTCAAAGTGATTTTCAGTGTCTTAAAAATTAGTGTCCTTGACAAAGAAAGGAGTTTAATGCATTCCTATCTGAACACACCGGGGACGTTGCCAAGACTGACACACTGAAGAAGAGAGAGCTGAGCACTTCTTTGCACATACAACCCTGTGTCTTGGCAAGTTAAAAATATAATTACTCAAAAACTAAGGTTCTCTGACATAGTGTATAGTCAGGGCAGCTTTTGTTATTTGAAATAACAATAATTGGTTGGCTTGGATGTCATGATGACACCGAACAACACATTACATTTTTTATTTAAATACACACAAGAATTATATGTATTATCATCTTTTGCAATTATACAACTAGTACTCATGATCTGAATTTAAAAATATGTAATTGCAACTTGGTAAGAATAGATTAATTGGCCAATGAAGAAACCACATTGTTGGATAGTTATGTATCTTGTGTGATGAATAAATAAGGCAGAAAAACAGATAGAGCATTTTTGTTCATTTACTTCTCAATTCTGGATTATGTTGGAATCCTCAAGAGTTCTAATATGTCTGATATGTCAGTACCTTACAGTTAGAGCATCTTTTTATGAAATAATGTTGAAAAATGATGTTTTGTTTTTTACTGGAGTTCCAAATATATTCTCCTTTGTGGAACTTTTGGATATGGGATATTACCAGCAGCGAGTATCTCACTACTAGTGAGTCTGCTCCTCAGAGCTAAGAGGCAAACATGAAGCAGAGTTTTTACCATCCACCCTCCCTTTAATAAACTCTTCATACTCTTTTTCCAAAATGAGACTTTCCATAGTCATTATCTCAATATGCTTGACCAAAAGGAAATTTTAAGATTTCAATAATTTAGGTGAAAAAGTTGAAAAATTGTCACTTTTCCTAATTCAAATCTCAAACTTGCCTTTTTTTTTCCCCAACTTGATGTTTCCCTCTAACTCCTAAATAAAGTTTAAAAAATCTCATTTGCTTTGAAAAACATTTGGAACCAGAGTTTATAGTGATCCTTAAAAAAACAAAACAAAACAAAAAACAGTGAACCCACTTGCATAAATATTTTTAGCTATTTTTTCTATGCAAATCAGTGTTAGGCTATTTTGAATAATCCATTATGTAGGTTATCGAAGGATTTATATTTTGTTACAGGGGAGAAAGACATGTCAACCTACTAGTTTAAAATATGGCTAATGGACACATGATTCTTCCCGTCTCCTTCTGTAGATGGAACAGAAGGAATGATACCTTTTATTATTATCATATCGGTCATGACCAAAGATCTTACAATAAAATATAATTGAGCAAAGAAAAGAATAATGAATTACTGCATAAAAATGTTGTATGATGTGGAAACTTTCAGAAATGAAGCACCTTAATAGCTCTGGGAAATTATTTTCTTTTATTCTTAGGTGCTAAGAAGATTGAAAAGCTATGTAGAAATCAGTTTAGACAAATATATAATCAAATATGAACAGGCAGTCAGATCCTCTTGGTCTGATTCTTCTGGGCCTCTCTGTGCGGCCTTCCTTTCTCCAAGGATGGAGCAGGACTTCTCTGGAATAGGGCCTTCAGGGGGGAAATCAGAAAGTGTCTTTGTAGGTTCTGTGGCTTGGGCGCAGGAGTTCTATCTTCTATGAGTTGACCAGGAAAGATGAGTTTTGGTGTCTATTCCCTTCATGGGAGGAAATGAGGTGAGAGACAAGAGGACAAGAGAAGATCTGAGGGGCCTTGCTTCTGAGGCCTTCTGAGGTCCTTTGGTCGAGAGGGAAGAGTATCTCAAGGCCTCTACTTTGGAATATCCTGTTCTCTTCCCAATAGCAGCAAGAATTTTGACTGTAGGAGCTGTTTTTTGAGGTATAATCCTCTTCCTCGTCCCTTTAGGGATGGAGTATTTGACAAGGTGAGAAAGGTGGAAGGGCCTTTGTAGTACTAGGAGCAGTGTAGACATGTTACCAATTTCTAACACCGGTCTGGATTCTTTTTCCCTCTTGGAATTATGCAGTTAAATCAAGACTGAGTACTGATTAAGCAGTAAGGAGATTTTTCTATTGGCCAAAAATAATAATAAATAGGAGATAACCTGTAAATCCAATTCTCCAACCACTGACTGTCAGGAGGTCAGAGACACAAGGTAAAAGAAATAAATGGGAGGGACAGATCGATAAAGAGGAGGAAGTCATGTTCATTTTTTGTTTTGTTCTGAATGTGGGTACTAGCTCTTTCTTACTCTTCTATGATTCATTGATTGTTGTCATGGAAAATGCCCATCTCTCATGGCACTGGGAGGTGTGTCATTTAGCATGCAGATGGGATTATAATGAATTTAGTGGGTGACTAGCTTATTCTAGCAGTCATCCTAGATCTAGAAAGTTCTGGTTAAACCACCTGAAAAGGACAGTCTAGTCTAAACATGTCATGTCCTCAGAGATAAGACAAGCAAGAAAAAAATCTGGGTAGGTCACATGGGCAGTGGGAGACTGGTGGGTGAGAGTCTCAGTGCATAGCCGTGGGGTGGTTGTTTGGAAGTCTCTTGGAAATGCTTGGAAAGAGGTTCCTGGAGGAGGGCTCTCAATTTATGAGTGGGCTCATTAGAAGACACTGAGTGTTGTTTTAAGGGATAGGAACAGAAAGGCGGGGTACTGTCCAGTATCTTTAGCTTTATTTGTCATTTTCTCTGGTGTCCTCACCCTGCCCTTTTTCTGTTCATCTCTTTGGAAGATTTCCTGAGTTTATTTTTATGGTTGGCTATAAGATAATTCATAGCTTTAGGCTAACTATCTATGATAATATTTTCTACTCATAGTAGTGCTGATATCTAATTAGATTTGCAGCATTTTTTTCTGCATAACTATAGACATTTCAAGTTTTCAATCCTGTAAAAATTGTGTTGCTTTCGTCAATGGAAGAGTGACATCTCAGAACCTACATTGATATGCAGTTAATACTCAGATTAATGTGTACATAAACACAGTGTCTGTGATGTATATACATTAATTCTTTTGCCACATGTCCCATCATACATTTTCTAATTTAAATAGAGATTAAAGCACGTGCATCATTCGATGGATTTCATTTTTGTCAGTCTGCACATTGCATAAAAAACCTTTATGACAGTGATTGACTTAATTGAACCTACTTCTAAGACAGTAATTGTTTTAATTATAAATGTTGGCAATTTTTTCTTCATATCTGAAGGCAGCTGGACTGATTTGCATTTCTTTCAGTTCTGGTTGTTGAAGGTAATAGATTTTGAAACATCTTTTTTTCTTGATATGTATGCATGTAAGCTTTCATTATTTCTATTTTAATTAATATTGGAGAGCATAATTAGTACAGAGTTTCATGCAAGGAGTATCTTTGAAACATTTTTTAGCAAAATGAATTGGTATAGTAAATTAAAAACTTAAAAATGAAGGAAAAAGGCAATTAGGACAAAGTTGAAAAACTAAGTTCTCATATTTTCTTAAGCAGAGTAGATATCTTGAATGTATAATTTTTTAGACAAGAAAAAACACTTGGAATTTTATGGATTGAAAAGTATTTTGCATTTTTTAATGTGAATAGCTAAAACATAGGTGTAAGGATTTAGATATTTACAAAACTTTCAAGATTTTGTGGGATTCTTTTCAGATTGGCTCTTGAGCTTTCTTTTATTCAATAAGATTTTTTAGTACATTTTAGATCTATGTTATGATAGCATTCATCATGTACCTGTACATGGTATATCTTGTATGATTCTTATTTTTTCCCATTCCTCTTTGCTTTTCACCACCTCTACATCTCTCTAAATATATAAGCTTTGCTTCCATTTTTTCCCTTCCTTTTTTATTTCCCCTCAGTTCTTCTCTCCCTTTAAAAGTTTTCTTCTGATTTTATAATATCTATTATACATTTTGGTTTACATTTGCAACTGTCTTTGTTGATATCTCTCTAAAAGAATTAAAAACATTATACCACCATAATATGGTTTATAGCTGCACAGTTTGTGATACCTAAGTCTTGGAAACAACCTAACTGCCTATCAACCAGTAATTGGACAAATATTTTTAAAAATAAATTTAGTACTACTCAGCCATAAACAAAGATAAACTAGAGGCATTTATAGCTACAACAGACTATACTTTTAAGAAAAATGAATATGACACAGGTGTAAACATCAAATTGTTTTTCTGGTATGAGAATCTTTCTCTTTTAAGTGGGAAAATGAATTGTAGGAGTTTAGAAAACATTGACACTGAAAACCAAAATGTTTTCTTCTTTCAGGGTTTGTATTTAAAATTTCCTAGAGGAATATCGTACAGGCACTCTTAATACAGGCTTAATGCAAACATGAACATGAACCTCTTTGTATAAGATTATTTCACACACACAATAGCCTCAGTGTTTCATATGTCAAGGCATAAAATGCATGTATGGTGAAAGTTTGTGGTTCACATAGCGGATATATTTCTGATGGTCCTAACATTTTCAGACTCTCTTGCCTGACTTCTTGCTAGTCTGAGGAGATCACTTGTTTCTGTTCCATTGTTGTTATTTGCTTTGTTTTGCTTTGTTCTGTTGCAGAGCTGGGGCTTGATCTGTGGGCCTCACCCATCTAGCCAAGGGCCCCCTATGGTACACCCAAGTGCAAAAACAGATCCTGGATTTTGTTACTTGTTTGTATATTTGTCTTAACGACAATCCATCTTTGAGAAAGTTTGCTGTTTGCTTGGTGGTGATATTTTTGTTATTTTGGTTATATTTTTGTTAGTTTTCAACTTTTTTTTTCTCTCTGGGATTTTTCTCCCTTGGTCTATCCTAGGTTTGGTTAAAGTTTCTCCCTTAAGCTATCCTAATATTAGTTAAGTTGGGTGATAAAACTTATTTATCTACCTAACCAAAAACACACCAGCTTTGATACTTGGCACAGCACAGGCAACAAGTAGATGGGAACAGATGTCCCTCTGTGACTGTCAGAGTTTAGGACACTCCAGTCCATCTCAGGTGACCCTAAAGGCCATCCTAGGAGCCTAATACCAATTTGTGTGTCAAATTATCAAACTTAATATCTATCTCAATTAAGGGAACAATAAACTCAGAAGAAATTCCTTATTGCATCCTTAGGTTTCAAGGCCTGGCCTTGCACCCGCTCAAGGACAGGCACCTCCTTCGGCTGCCTCTGCTTAGGAGGTACCTGCTTTTCTGGTCACCAACCTGTGTGGGTCCTGTCCATCCTGGTAGTTGTGTGAGAACTTTTTTGGCCATTTTTGCCTCCCAGGGACATGAAATGACAGGGAGCAAGTTGCCCAGCACATGTTAGACTGGACTTGAGCCTGGGGATATGTGGCTTTGTACCATGCTATTGTGCAAGAGCCATTTATGTGCAGTAGATGTATGTGAGACAGTGGGAAAGAGCGAACAGGAGATGCATGGGAGCCTACAGAATGCATGGAGATCATGGACAAAGGCCCAGATGGGGCTTCCCGCTGAGCACGGGGTAGAGGAAGTTATAGACAAGGCCAGCAGATAAGATGGTCGCACCTGGTGTGCTGTGGGTTCATAATTCATGGGCAGTGAAGACTTGCTGCATATTTCCATGTCAGAAAGATTTCAAGAGACAGATTGCAGTGTGTAGGGAGGTCATGGGTAGGCAGCGAGAGTCAAAGGAAGGACAGAAGTAGGAGACACTGGGAAGCAGCATCCAAAGGAGCTGCTTTCCATCAGGTGGAAAAATTAATAGAGGTGGTGTTTAGGGCACTGGTGACATTAATATAAATACTAGAGTCAGTAGAAATGTCTCTTGGCTGGAGTTGGAGATGGAAAAGTTTAGTAAAAATAATGCAGGAAGAGGTTTTCAATTTAATTGCAACTGCGCTTTCAGTGAGGGATTCCCAAGAGAGCACATTTATTGGATCTATGGCAAACAATAAGGTAGAGTGTCCATCAGCAGAAATTTTCAGGAACTTTGATCTTCTCTAACTTTGTTTTCCAACTTTAAGGTGCATATTCTGAGTTTGCAAGATTCAGACACAAATGTGTGAGATTGCTACCACACTGGGCTTTTTTGCTTTAAATATTGGTTTATATCTTATTTCAGATTCTTAAGATGTTTTAGATGAATTGTTCAATCCACAGATGCTACCTATCTTCACCGGAATCCAGAGCTATGTAGTCGTTTTCAACGTCTCACCTTGCGCATGCTCATTACCTGCCCTTTGACAAGTTACTTAGTTGCTCAATTCTCTCAGTTCTCTCTTTCTCAACGTGGCTTTCTACCAAGTAGGTTCGTGGTGCGGAGACAACGAAGTAATCATGTAATTTTCTTAGAACGATGACACCTAAGAAAAACACAGTATTATGGTCCGTAAGAACAAAAACGTTGAGAACTGTAAATCTACGTAAATTGAATAAAACTTGTTTAGTTTACGTTTTTCTTTTGAAAATTCCTTGGGAGCTCTAAAACAATTTCATATGTTAGTTTTACACTCTTAACGAAATAATTAGGCATTATTTAGAAGTCTTAGGAAGCCTATGAATAGGTGTGGATTATTATTTGTTATTTATTTTTTATCTTTTATTTATTTTTTATTTTTTTGAGACAGGGGTCTCGCTTTGTGGTTCAGGCTGGCCCTGATCTCAGCCTCCAACTCACATCACAGCAATCCTCCTGCCTCTGCCTCCTGAGTGCTGAGATTATTGGCATGAGCCATCACGCCCTGCATTGTGGTATGTCCTCCTGATTGCTGCTGGGCGTGAGTCTCCATGACCAGTATTGTATGTGATTACCGGGGATTGAACCCAGGTCTTTGCTCTTGCACGACAGGCACCAGAACTACTGAGCTAAATCCCTGGCTGTAGATGTGAATTTTTTACTGCCTTGAAATTATTTAAAACTAAAAGTGACATCTGCACTTAAAGGTTTTACATAAAAACTGTCAATCTCTTAGATTCTGTTTTCATGCAATCAAGAAAGTCTCCCTGGGCCAGGGATTTAGCTCAGTGGTTCCGGTGCCTGCCTTGCAAGGTCCAGGTATGATCCCCAGTAACCACAATGCCAGGCATTGAGACACGACACACCCACTAGCAATCAGAACCACATACCACAGTGCCGGGCATGGTGCCTCATGCCTATAATCCCAGCATTTGGGAGACAGAGGCAGGAGAATTGCTGTGAGTTGGAGCATGAGTCCAGGGCCAACCTGAACTACAAAGCGAGACCCTGTCTCAAAAAAAAAAAAGAAAAAGAAAGAAAGTCCCCCTTACTTTTTTCC
Source organism: Petromus typicus (assembly GCA_004026965.1). Classification (NCBI taxonomy): domain Eukaryota; kingdom Metazoa; phylum Chordata; class Mammalia; order Rodentia; family Petromuridae; genus Petromus; species Petromus typicus. The sequence goes on along the minus strand of PVIR01009383.1, from coordinate 45,223 downwards.
ACTATTGTCTTTTTGTCCATTCTACCTATTTTCAAAGGAAAGCATAAATAAGATCCACCGAAACACAGAAGTCTTTAGATAGTTAATGGAGCTCATAGCCTGTCAGTTTTACTGCAGGACAAGCAGATAAAACCATAATAATAATTTTTTTCATTCGTGTGCCTTTTCAAAGTATGTGACCTTGAAAGTTCAATACTATGTAGCAAGAGGTTTATCTTAATAATCTTAGTCATCACTTAGAAATGACTTTTCAGAATCCTAGTCTTTTATGAATGGCTATATCCCGATATGCTGAGTCCTGCTGATGTGGTTCGTTGTCGTTCCCGTGTTATTTTGCAGAAGCTGCTTTCCAGGTCGTGTCGTCCGAGAAGCACTGTCTCCCTGTGCACAGGAACAGTTACTGGTGTTCCTTGTCATTCCTCAGAGATCCCCAAGCCGTCTAAGGACATTCTGTCAGGGGCATCTTGGAGTGTTTGCGTGTGTGTTGCTCACATCCCCCTGCTCACAGTTCTGTGGCTTCTCTATCATGTACTGAGGCTGGGTTCCCCTTTCAGGACTGTCTTGCTATTTGGACAGCACCATTCAACTATTATAGAGAAAATCCAGTTGCCATAGCAAGGATTATGATCCCCCACATCAAAGTTAAGCCTAAAACAGGGATGGCTTGGAAAACCCAGATGCAGATATTTATTTGCAAAGATATAATAGGCTTTTCAGGAAACATCGAATAACTACTAGGATGGTTGCCTTTTCTGTGAACAGTCACATGGGAAGTCAGTGGCAGCGATCTCCTTTTTGGTTGTGATAAACTTCCAGTGCTCTCTGCCTCACCCTTGTTCATCAAAAATCAGATTCCATTTGATAAAACTTGACTAAAGTAACTAAATAGAACTCTTTAGTTACTCAAACAGGCTTGTCTGGTGAATTTGTCTAATGTGCCAGGAGGGATAGGTGTGATTTTAAGCTTTTGTTTTGTTTATTTGTTGTTTTGGTGCTGCATGTGGAACCCGGCCTTTTGCATCTGAAAGCAGGTGTTCACAGGCTGAACTAGGCCCACACCCGCACCCTGCGCTGCTGGCTACCGCACCCTGAATGCAGGCCCAGTGTTCCAGTCCACTGCAAACCATGCAAAAAACACCACAGACTCTTCCCTGCAACTTGCGGGGCAGAGTGAGCATCCAGGGACATTGTGGAAACTATTCCTAAGAAGGTCTATGTGGTATTAGCACACACCATTAAAGAATGCAGGTTTCTCACATTTTGGGATTACTTGTCTATTTAAGAAAAAGTAAACCCCTTTTAAAAGCCTTTGATGAAATTTCTTAGTCACAACTTTACAGTCCTCCTGACCTGTCACCCTGAAGGAAATAAAAGTTTATGTTTATTACAGTTTAAAGTAATTATTAAATTAACAGCTTAATTAACTTAATAGTTTTAATATTTAAATGCATAATATTTGTTTCCTAAATGAGCCTATTTTCTATAGTTCACTACTGCATTCACCCTATGCTTTTTAATCTCTGAACAATATAAAATAAAATAAATATTCTACTTCTACAAAATGTCTTCTTTGTAAGAAAACTGAACCTTGCTACCTCGTGAGGCTTATGACAGCTATGTTTGCTTTTCAGATCCGCAGCTCAAGGGTATAGTGACCAGGTTATATTGCAGGCAAGGCTACTACTTGCAAATGCACCCGGATGGAGCTCTCGATGGAACCAAGGATGACAGCACCAACTCCAGTAAGTGACAGCTCAGCCACCAGTGGGCACAGTGGGGAGGGTGGACACTGCCAGTGCCTTTTTAAGATGCATTTTCAAATGATCATGTTGGCTCATGTTTACAAAGGTTGCATGCTGGAAGGCCATCCCCAATGTCATAAAACCACAAAGGAGAAAATACTAATGTGGAGACAACACCTGTGATGGTTGCATAGTTCTAAGTCAGTCTCTAGAATTTTCCCCTCAGTTTTCAGGCTCTGAAAAGTAGTTGCTTTCAATCTTCTTATCAAAAAAGTCAAGTAAACATACTAGTATATAAAGTTGAAAACGGAGTACAATTATTTTTGTTGCATTGTTTTACTAATGATATTGTGGGAATTGCAGAGCTATAAGCATTGATCTGTTTGAGACAGAAGAAATACTGTATAATTTTTTCAAATTTTCTTTGCATTCAAAAAGAAAATTAATCTTTTTATATAGAGAAGGTCAGGCTCTTTACTTCTAGATATGTACATGGTTCAAAGTGTTTGACTACTTTTCAGAGTTGGGTTTGTGATGATTTTAATACAGCTCTGCACAAATCCCATGTTAGTATATCTGTCCTCCTTTACTATTTCTTCACACTGGAGTTTTCTATGGAGGGTGTGGCTGGTGCCCTGCGTCCTTCCTACCCAGCTGTGTTTGCTGTAACATTGTGTTTATCCTGTCATGTGATTTATTCCAATTGCATAGGAGTTTTAAAGTGGACACACCTTTTATTAGAAAGAGTTAGCGAAAAGGAAAACAATAAAAATGTATTCAAAATATTCAATCACAGGAAATATTCCCAGTGCGTCAGGAGTGGATATGAGTATTTGCATCCATTTATCACTCTTTCCCCTAGAGAAGATCTTTCCAGGAAAAGAAGAGAGGAATCAAATATGTATAACTGAATTATAAGCATTTTATTTTAAATTCTAGGAAGTTTTTAGTAGCAGATTCTAACAGCTGCTAGTATATTAAATTCTTAATATAAATAAATTATTAATGTATTACATTTTAATATACTCACAAAAATGAAATTTTTTGTTTCTATATTAAATATCATTATATACTTAAGCATTGTTTTTACTTTTCTCTAGATTTTACTATTGCTTTACCTTTTCTTCAATTTTTAATCTTCTTTCTATTTCCCTTTTAATTTCTAACTGCTTCCCATTACTGGTGCATTGACTTTATTTTACTCTGTTTTCTTTTTGTTAACAACAATAAAGGACAAAATTCAAGCACAGGGAAGAAGAGGTTTTCATTTTATAAGTTCAATGTCAAAGATTGGTTATTGTGATTTTGTTACAAGTTAGACTTTTAGAATGATCAGTACTTTATACTTTTTGACTGAGAAAAGATTTCAATTTCTTATGACTCAAGTTAATACATATACATAGCTGCTCCTTCCCTCCCTATTTTTAACTCCTTTTTTATTCTTTGATGAAAATTCTGTTTTCCCCATGTCTTAGGAAGTTTAGAGATCCTTATGCTCTGATGTCTTGCATGTACTCTGTCATCAGTGATCAGAGTGTAACAAGCTAAAGGAATGAGTTTCTCCTAACTCTGCTCACAATGCTCTGAAAGCCTGAGTAGACAAGTGTGACTTCATCTGTATTATGAAAATGATTTTTTAAAACAATAAGTTCTAACAGTATAAAAACATGATTCATTGGACTGCTTAGGCAAAATAACTTCCTTCACACAAAGATTTCATGTATTTCCCATAGCTTTTTTCCTCTCTTTTTAAAGGAATGACTTGTAATTCTAAACCTTTAATGTGGGGACTCAAAGTCACACTAAGAAGTGTCAAGTAGACCTTGTCTTCTAAAGGAATACTGCTGCAGAATTAATAAGCAGCACAACCATTCCTAAATTGTAAAAGTACAGGTCCAGACAGTGTACACAGATGCATGTGTGCACACACACACACACACACACACACACACACACACACACACACGTTGGGTCTGGCTATCTTAGAACACCAGACACTCTGAGGGAGAACTGATGTATGAAAAGTGTCCACATCTTCTGTTCTCTAAATACCTGGGGCTTTTTCCTTGTATCCTGTGTCTGCACAGGAAAGAGTCACAATAACCGAGGGACTGGAAAGTCCTTGTTCCCTATGGATGCTGGTGAGAAAGAGTTCCAAAACATGATGATGACGTGGGTACCCACCTAAGTACAAATCAGAGCCAAATCATCCCACCTCAGCACTTGAATTTCACCCATAGATCTGGCCCAGCACGTCTTTTCTTGAGCATGATTTTGCATTTTATATGAACTTCAATTTTGTTACCATTTCAACATTGGCAGAGACATAAAGGCTAAGATAAAGGTTCTTTGCTCAGAAGCCTATCTATATTGTGTAATTATAAGATTTAACAGAAATTTTCAGAATTGAACAGCATGAGAAGTTACTAATTAACTCCACTTTTGTGTACTATCACCTTTTAAAATTGGACACCATTATTTCGAAGGTGAATTCTAAGACTATGTTTCTTCATTGTTAATTATTGCCATCTCCAGAGTCCTAGGAAAATCATAAGCACTGAAAATGTCTTTTTAGTGCTGTAAAGTTATGTCTCAGAAATCCTGATGTTTCTACACTAACAGAGAAATTAGCAAGCTTTTCTCTAGAGAAAAGAACCTATCTACCAGTTACTGTATAGCCATTTTATTTGAGATTGGAAGTGATGTAATAATTTATAAATATGTTTCTTTTTTGAAAGATTATCTGAATACAAGCCATCCACATATAGTAAAAATAATAAGAAAAAACTAAAACTTACTCATCTTTTACTCAGTCATCCAACTGTAGGTTTGAAGTTTGTATCTTCAAATCTTTGAGTCCAACGTAAGAGGCTGATACACCATTTCCCACTAACTGTGAGAGAATTTAGAAAGAAAAACCTGATATCTATCCTTGTGAAAAGTCAAGATTTGGTGAGGAGAAATAGAAGGGGCACCTGAGTGGGGCCACTGACTTCTTCTTAGGGCCACGGCCTGAGATCTAGAGACCCCTCAGAAGGCAAAATGGCAAGAAAATGATCAAGCTGGGTGAAGGGCATCATGGGAAAGCTGTTGGCCGCTTATCATTGGCTTCCATGTGTCCAAAAAAGAACTCCACAGAAGAAGTCGCCACGTAGATCACTGCGTCACCACATTCATCTCCGGAGTTGTGAGAATGCCTTTAAAATTCACCTAACTGTTAACATTACTACTGCATCCGAACTACTGCATCCTTTTAGGGAGCAGTTTTTCTTTCCCCCTGATTTACTTTTGATGACGATATTTTTTTCCCTGTGTTGTCAAATGTCACTCCTTTGCTCTCACTATCAGGTCTAATAGCTGCTGCAAGTAGACAGAATTGTATAGATGTCAAGGCACTAGTGATGTCTATGGCAGTGTTAAAATCCTGTAAACAGTTCCTCTCACTCTACAAATTCTAAACCTGGTGATGTGATGTATAGCAATTATCATACCATTCTACAGGGTGTTGGATGCCAGTTCTTTCCTGGGTTGTATGTTAGGCTCCTTTGAGAAGCTTTTGAACATCTTTCTTACACCCTAAACCCAACCTGGGAGATTTGAATTTAATTGATCCAAGGTTGAGCTTGGTCATTTTACTTTATGAACACAGGCGGTTTTAATGATGACTTAGGATGAAAATCTCTTTTGCATAGAGTCCTCTAGAGAATAAACAATGTTTTAGGAATGTCTTCATCATTTTAATTGTGTTAGGCTTTGTGGCACTGTTTTACAATTATATGAAATTCACAGAGCGGAAAAATATAATGCCTGAATCTGTGGTTTTGACTAGTAGGACAAACTCCTCCTGGTCATCTCTGAAGGTCCTCCATATTACAATGTTTTATGGATTATATTCTATTATCATAGTGTAAATGCTAACTTGATTTTTATAATTTAGACCCCTATAAAAATCTTGGGAAAATAATGTACTTTTGAAGTATGGATACTTTAAACTCTCTTGTATATTTTTTTTTCTCATGAAACATTATTTTGTCAAAGCCATACTGTGCCTGCCTCCTGGAAAATCACATTCTAGCTTACCTGAAATGTACGGTATCTGCAAATACCATTAGAAGCATATGAATTTTAAAATGATTATGTTTAAATTGATTAGTTCAGAGTGAGCTGGATAAGCATATGATTGTGTTTTTAATGTCAAAATTTTATTTTGGAATATTTCCATCCTTTCCAAATATAAGATAGTATGCTGTACAGTCTAGAACTTGGTAGAGAGATGCCTTGAGGCCTCAGGAACAGTAACCTAATCAGTGGAAGAGAAGGTGCAACTTCCATCACCTTACTGAGAGAGCACATATCCCTGAGGATAAAACAGAATGTAACTGATGGAGCTAGTTTTAAATTATGTACTGGGTAGGCTCAGAAGGAGGCTAAAGCTGCCCAGATTGTAAGGGATTTGACTTTTGTGAAATACAACTGAAATCCTAAATGTCAGATATTTTACTTCAACATGAAATCCAAATGCTTTTACTACCTGTGTTGGCCTGATCTTGCTGCTCATAGTTAGATCTGAGTTAAGAGGAACATGAGCAGGAGAAGAGAAGTTTGTTGTGGGTAATTAATGGTTTTCTTATCAATGGATCTAAATAAAATCTCCAAAATTCACCAAGCAGCTACCACTTTGAATCATGATACAAAGCCCACAAAGTAAACACGTAAGCTGGCATGGGAATTCAGATAAGTGTTTTAATCTTTAAAAAATCAATTATACCATTGTTACCTGTGCTATGTAAAATAATGTATAAAAACATTTTATTAACAAGGAAAGAAAAAAATGGAAATATAAAAATATTTTACCTATTAGATAGTAAAATAACTTTTTTTTCTTCTTTTGCTTTGGCATGCATTCATAGTTCAATAAAATATCAACAAAGAAAATCATGTCTCTACAGTGCACATGCCATTCCCCTTGATTAGTTTTTTCTAAATTTAGCCTATTCGCAGGTGCACACCTCTTCTTGCATATCATATTGGCTCTGCAAAAGTAATTTAGTTCTGGAATTACCTTTTGCACTCTGGCTCACACTATACTGCAGTCACAGATCGCACCTTCTATATGAAAGATCAGGATAAACATTGGCCTCTTCAGCTTCCGCTCTCTGAGAGTCTTCACAGCTGACTTCCTTGGGAATCTAATGGTGTCAAGAGACTGTGATACGAGGACCATGACTACAGAGTCGGTTCTTGTTATTACTCCAGCACTTCTTCAGCGGGTGAGGTTGCTGAGAAGTGTGCAAATTGAAGGTGAACTGTTAACTTTACACTTCGCAGACTCTTCTTTGTTATGAGGAGAAACAAAAGTGATTCAGCTAGAATGTCTCAAAGGGTGGCAACAAAGTTGTTGTTTCTTAAGTAAAAGAAATTAGAGAGGAAAATGTCCTGGCAATGCTTGGCTGCTTGCTGCCCGCTGACAGGGGACTACGTTTATCTCCACAGCACTGTTCAACCTCATCCCAGTGGGACTGCGTGTCGTTGCCATCCAGGGCGTGAAGACGGGGTTGTATATAGCCATGAACGGAGAAGGTTACCTCTACCCATCAGTAAGTAACATTCCAGAAATATCGGCCGTTTGTTCCACGTCTGTAAAATACCACCAATGACAGCATAAGACACCAGAGGTTCTGTAAGTCCTGGCATTTTGCGTTAGTGCTTGATCTATGTCTGAATGCTGTAGGAGCCGTCTGCTTGTTTTTCATCATTATGTAGTAACATGAGGTACAGGAAGATAATATTATGTCTTGAGTTGCAAATTTGCCATATTTCCAAAAAGAACCCAGTTCATAGAAGATTGGCCCATTTTGAAAGGGTTGATGTAAATATAATCTCTTCTATTTCCACTTAGTGCACTTAGAGAATTTCTATTATTTTCATGCATTTTCTCTTAGTTTATTTTTACTTGACCTAATGCTTGTGAAAATTATGCTATACAATGTAATGTTTTGATCAGTGTATGCATGCATTGTAGAAAAACTCAGTCTCCTACTAACATATCTGTCACCATATCAACTTAGCATTTTGTAGTGAGAATATTAAAAATCTATTCTTTAAATAATTTTGGAATACGTGATACATTATTTGTTATTAACTAAGGTCACCATGCTATGTAATGGATCACAAAAGTTTACTTCTCTAGTCTAGTTGAAAATCTCACCTTTGACCAACATCTCTGCTTCCCTCATCCCTTCCACTGCTCCTGAGCCTCTTGTGGCCATCTTTGTTATCTTTATTTCAGTGCATGTACTTTTGTAGATTCCATACATAGCGTTTTATCTCACTTATATGGGCAATATAAAAATATGCATGGAAAGAGATTATTGATATGGATATTAAGAAAGAGGAAAAAATAGAGCGTATGTCATGGATTGGTTCCAAAAATCTCTAGGATCTCAATGCCATTTTGCAAAGCAGCATCATATTTTTATACAACCTACAAATCCTCTTGTATACTTGAATCACTTCTAGATTACTTTTAATACCTAATATGATATAAATGCTATATAAGTAGATGCAATAGTGTGTTGCTTAGGGAATAATGGCAAAATGGGAAGTCTGTATATGTCCAGTAGAGAAACAATTTTAAAATATTTTTGATCAGATCATTTGAATCCACACATGCTAATCTCGTGGACAGAGAAATCTGACTTTATTTATTTTAAAAATGGTCACTCAAATAGTGCAAGTACTATACTGGAAAAATGCTTTTAGTGTTGAAATGTGTTCACACAAACCTAAGCAAGTGCCTTTGTTGTTGTTGTTTTTTTTAAAGTTAGGCACCTCTTCATCCATTTTGGCTCTACTGAAATATTTTCTATTTCCTAATAATTTTCACTCAGTGTGCCGTATCCGTACATTGTAATATAGTTACATTTCTGCTGCATCTTAATAAGTAAAAGTGCATCTTTCTACTATTCTTTCAACATAAGTCAATAGATAAGTTTTAAATATTTCAGAATATACATTTATTAAATTTGCATGGCATTCAAGTTTTTCTATAATTCACTTAAAAGTCTGTTCTTAGTAGATAGCACCAAAAGTCTGTATCTAAACCTATAAACCATAAAAACCTTAAGCAGAAACACTCTCCAGAGGCCTTCCATGAAATGGGGTATGTCTCCTCGGTAAATCTGGGAAACCCTGTCAAAGAGATGAGAGGCCAGCTGCGGATTCCCTTAGTGCTGTGCCTAAAAAAAGCACACGCTGTCGTTTTTCTCCAGCCCTTGTCTGAGGTCCCTACGGAGCAGTCCTGCTCCCAGAACTGAATCTCACTCTAGGCAAATCACTGCTGCTTCTCCGAGGAAGATGTAGCACACTGAGCAGATCAAACTGGAATATCCTACGCCCTGGGCTGAAAGACGCCAGACAAATAAAGATCGTCTCTGCGAGATGACAGTTCCAGATATGAAGCAGCTTTATTGATTTGACATTCGTTCGGTTATTTTGGTTTCTTTATCTCGTCCCCCAAGTCCTCTCTGCGAGGCCTGACAGTCACTAGATGCTGCAGCATCTGCCATGGTCTCTACTTCTGTATTTTTGCTGCTAATTGTACCAGGAGGTTGTGTTCTGCTATCTATGTTGTTGCTGTCAGACAGCATGCTTTTTATCTTTTTGCTGCTGAGAGAGATTTAAAAAAAATTTTTTTACATGAATTTGTAAATGTAAAGCATGCTTCTTTAAAAGTAGGATATATCACCTTTAATGTGTATTTCAGTTTTCAATAAAATTCTGGCCATTGGGGGGTGGGACGTGAGGTGGGGCTTACGGCCCAGGGCAAGCGCATGAGCAAGCCCTAACGCAGGAATGAGGTCTCCTGCGGGGCATGTCCCAGAATCAACTTCGCGCCTCTTGTTGCAGTTTTTCCCGCTGCCTCTCCAGATTGTCCGTCTTATGGGCTTTTTCTACGGGGCCTGGGCTTCCGGTCTTACAAACCTGCTTCTCCCATTTTTGACTCAGCGACGGCTCCGGGGTCTGTTCATGTCAGAATAGAGCGAAATCTCTCAGCCCTGCCCTGAGACATCACCCTGGCCATGCCCTCAGCATCTGGATCACCACACGGGAAAAGGACTTATCTGAAAAATAAAAGCCATTTCAGGTCTTTATGACTATTCCATAAAATATTCATTTCATTGTGATAGAAAAACTTGAATGTTTTTCCACAATTATACATAGTTACTGAGAGCCTACTAAACCAGGAGCACAATACGAAATTATTAATTTATAATATAATAGGGCCGGGGAGTTAGCTCAGTGGTTCCGGCGCCTGTCTTGCAAGCTCAAGAGCCCGGGTTCGATTCCCCGGTAACCACATAACAATACTGGGACCCACACCCAGCAGCAACCAGTACCACATACCACAGTGCCGGGCGTGGTGGCTCACGCCTGTAATCCCAGCACTCGGGAGGCAGAGGCAGGAGGATTGTGATGTGAGTTGGAGGCTGAGCTCAGGGCCAGCCTGAACCACAAAGCGAGACCCTGTCT